>DWHO01005723.1:0-10135 GCA_018247575.1 Eurytides lysithous rurik | reverse complement strand
CTGTGAGGTCGTGGTACTAATCCGGTTCGAGCCGGCCCATTCAGCAGCGGGTACAGCTGCGTGGCTCTACCACCGTAGAAATATAGCGTGTAGAAGAATCGTACGCTTGTCGCTTATGAAGAAACACTATTTCATTTCAATATAATTAATTTCGAAGTTTAGCAGCTTATTTTTCGAGTGTTACCATAGCGTTAAACTCAACAGCAAAGAATCTGCCTTACCTGTATGCTACGCAGGTAATGCTGCTAGTGTAGAATCAGTTTTAATAAGGCAGTTTCCAACTGTACGATGTATGTTTGCAGGCTTTCAATTTGTTTATAAGCTTGTGTACTACAATATAACTTGCGCAGTAGGCTGATCTCTGTTAGATCGGTCGCCGTAGCCGGATTTGGTCGAGAGGACATTATTATTGTTTTATAACTTGAAGGTTAACTTACAAGTCCTTCCAATTAATTTCCGGTCCCGGCTACTAGTCGACACCCTCTACACCACCTCCAAACCACCGTTAGGTTTTGAGGAGTCGTAACGAAGAAGTCGGTTAAATGAAACCATCTCTGCGCTTGTCCTCTCTCTAGTCGTGTCGGATATCCGTCCTATCGGGCCATGAGAGTAAAGGAAGAGTGAGTGCACCTGTCTGCACAAACGCTCGTGCACTATGACGCAACCCGCACAGGTAGCTGATCTTTCGTAAATTGGCGGCCGTGATAGGCCGCGATAGATATCGGTCAGAAGGGTGTCATGCGACCGATTAATTAAGAAAATTAGCACTTGCTATATTTTAATAATGTAATGATATAAGAGCTTAGGTGTTGTAAGACGAATTAAATGCCGTAAACAAATTCAAAATTTTATATTTTTTTAACGATTGATATTCTTACAACTTACAGGTCATATATTCCGCGTAAGATTTCACAATGAAACCAGTGGAAATGAAAATTGCCACGAAAAACCATCGGAGTGAGTCCCCGGCGAATTACTTGCAGCAAATTGTTTTCACGCTTAATTTATTTTCAAGATAACATTTGTCGAAATTTCGATGAGACGAAACAAGTTTCCGGTCCATGTTAAAATATATTTTTAATCATTACAACAATATTTCGAAGTTATCATTTATATTTAAAACGAATTCCGCCATATTATATGTCCGCTGATTATTTAGTACATAACTTACAATACTTTGTGTTGTATAAAATGTCAACATATATAATTTTACTAGCAATTCTATAAAAACAGTAATATCTTTATTAAATATTTTATGTCACACAAGGTTACTAACTCTCATACATCACAATCTTTGTTGGAGGAAACTAGGCTGAAATACATAATACAGAACAAGATAAAATAAGAGAATTTGATGAAAGAAAAATATGAGAAACTAATACAAAAGAAAAAGAGAAAGCCATAGAAAAAAGTCATTACTACAATAAGTGATTAATACCACAGTAAGAAATACAAAAAATGACAGCTTTTCTGTGTGCGTGTTTGTAAGAATGTGATATTGTGTTCGTGAGTTGAATTGAATTGAAAAAAAATAATGAATCTTTCTTGTAAACATTTTCTGTTCGCTGATAGTTTAAACTTCACAAGTAATTCTTTAATACATTTTTTCGCGATGGCCCTCGTTGTTAAGCTTGTTAAGCTTTTTAAATAAACGTATTACGTTTTATACGTATATGTGAAAATATTCTCACGGCTCTACCAAGCCATGCAACAGCTTCCGCTGCTGGTGAATGGGCCGGAAGTCAGTGTGCTTCCGCGTTTCGTCCGATGAATAAGCTGGCTGATATCGTCTTGCCCCTTCTCCTCACTCTAGCTTCCAAACAGTGGCGGTACTACCTAAAGGACTAAATGTGTTGCGGACATTTAAGATAGAAACTTGGAAGCAGTGGCGGTACTACCATACAAGCCCAAAAGCCCGGCTTGACCTACTAAGGAGTAAAATTTATAAATCTTAATTAGCACATAATTCCCGCAACGCTCATATTAAAAAATAAATTATTCGGGAACTAACATTTACAGAGCATAAGTAATACAAAAAAAACAAAACGCTTTACCTCACGATACTAGGTTGCACATATTGGAACTTTATTTGGTAGCGTGTACCCCAAATACAGAATAAAATTGAAAAAAACATTTCAAAACACACACACATACGTAACGCATGCGAGCGATATTTTAGATGTTAATAAAACTATCGGCGAAAGAAGTCTTTAGAAACAGATACAGTGAGCTCGAGCCACTAATTTATGTAACGCAAAACATTTCAAGTAAATAATGATTATTATTATCAGAAAATTGCATTAGTTTAAAAGATCGTCGCCGAAAACGTCTATCTTATGCCATGTAACAATATTGTCCTTCAAACCGGGAGCTACTGCTCCCGGTTTACACATTACTGCTTAATTTGCAATGCATATTATCCATATACAGTTCCCTACAATTCTCAATACAAGCTTTAGTTAAGCTATTCATTACACTTTGCCGTGCGCATCATGAAAAAGTCCAAAAATGTCTAATGTCCTCTTTAAGTCGTAACATATGGAAAGTGTTGTAATAACTGCACTGATATACATACATATGTGATTTTATACGAAAACTTGTCATGGGCAAAGAGCAAGGACACGCAACGGAAACGTGGGTGAAGTAATATATCAAAAACATATCAATTCAGTGTATAAAGAAAATACTACAATACAAAATTAATTGATATACTTGAACGTCTCAATTTTAATTTCTTTATAATTTTCTGTCTATCATTTAAGTATATGACGAAATTAAACGTTATAAAATAATATAGAACTAGATGACCCGGTATACTTCGTATCACATCCCCAAAGGGATGCCCTACCGTAAAAATTTCAAAAACTAAGGTATATTATTATAATTAAATTGTTTGTTCATAGTTTGAGATAAAAAAATTCACACAGTCACGAGAGAATGGCTGTTATGGTATTTTACTTCCGCCCTACCGGTAACCAATGCTGCCCTACCCCAATTCTCAATATAAGGAATCACATATTATAATTAAACATGTACAAATATAATACATCAAATATTATCTGCAAAAACGGGTCAGAGTACTATTAAATAAAAATAAAAAAAAAACAATTTTAAAGAAACATTAAATAAAAACTAACAAAAAATATTTGAAGGTATATTTTATCAATTAGTTTATATTTTATAAGCGTACCTAAATACTTCTAGAGCTTTCAATTAGAGCGATGCAATTAAGGATGCTAATCAAAAGTTTTTCTTTCGTTTTTATTTTTATTAAACTCAATTGACACAGTTGCTGAGCTATAAGCTTCAATGTTGTAAGTTACAAAACATGGACAGGGTTTTATCGACGTTTTAATTGTCGTTAAAACGACATTTTTCCATTTTTCTTAAAAAAATAATGATATAACTTTTACTTTAAACCATAGGTTCCCAACCATTTTTGGTTTTCCTCTGCAATCCCCTTTACAAGAAAAACAGTTCCAACGCCCCCTTTTACATAATAGTTAAACAAACCAATTATATCTCTGTCTATTATCTATCAAAAATTACAAATTAAAAATTGATTATCTCCCTACTTTTAATCGTCCCCACGAAAAACTCCATTTAATGCTCAAATTAACCCTGTCTCGGTGTCAAATATTCTCATTTATTTATAACCCTATTGCAAGTTGAACATAACGCACATTTTACTAGCAGAAATGTTAAAAGTTTATTTTTTAGCATTCTATACGGATAAAAGCTGAACAATTGTCAATAATTTTCGCTCAAAATATATTAAAACGTTTAAAAGTGCCATCTATCAACATGTCTTCAGTCTCAGAGTTGTTGAAGATTGAGTATAAAACAACGCCACCTATTACTTACATCTAAAACTACAAGCAGTTCTTTATGTTTAAGGACACTGCTTTAATTCAACTAAATTTTACCAATAGCAACGTGCCGTTTTAAGCATTGATTTGGTCCGTGATGTTACGATTGGTCCATAACAAAACCTCCCTGTTGAAAAGGCAATGAAATAGATAAACTATGAATTTAGTGCCACGTAAAGGAAAACAGATAGTGCAAAGAAAACAAATTCTTGCGAATCAACTGCCATTCATATGACTGTACCAGTTGTGTATCCGCCTTAAAATTAATTTAGTGTGAACAAAAGTAAGTAATCAACAAGGCTTTATTTGTTTCTCTGTTATAATGTTATATGATGTTCCAGTAGTCCACTAAGGATAATTAGTTTTTAAATTTTCATTCACAGTATTGTCCGTCTGAATTGACGTCATTAATTTCCATCACAAAACAAGAATTTAGAACCGATCTTTTCTTTTGTTAGAATAATGCAAAGACGTTAAGTTTCTTCGGTATACTTGTTTGTGTCTGCTCTTTTTGATTATGCTTACTTAAATAAACATTCCATACCTTTTGAAATACCGAAGTTTCGTGTAAAAATAATATATAATTGTACAAAGCTTGTTGTTCGTGATAACTAATACCATTAGCCCACTTTACACTGTGTTAGGAAGCTATGAAACAGTAATAGTCATTTCACATTACTCAGTTACTACCGTGCTTAATTGGAGCTATTACGAAAATGTGTCAGCTCCTTGTAATGCTAAATTGCGACCCAAATTTTTACGAACATACTGCTGAATTTTATATCAGTTTACTGTTACCAGCGGTATAGGTATTTGCTTAAGCTACATGTATACTCCTAACTCCTCTAGATAACATAGATAAGATAACGCTCGATATATCTCACACCTTAATATTTATAGGCATTTCGAACTAGAAGCTTTAACATTGTTTCGATTGTTGTAGGTAAAAGGGTCCCAATATGACGACCCAAGTACAAGCATTATATGACTTCACGGGCGAGGCGGGCACAACAGAAATGTCAATAACTTGTGGTGAAATATTAACACTTCTGAATACGGAGATTGGTGAAGGATGGTGGGAAGGACGTAACGCAAAAGGAGAAACTGGTCTTTTTCCAGCAGCTTATGTAAGAAAACTTACTCCTGATGACTCTGCTCCCACAAAAATGGCACCAGCTGCACCAAGATATGATCAAGCAGCTGATGAGTGGGGTGATCAACAATTCAGTGCTGGGGACAATAATTATCAACGTGCAACATCTCATGACGACGGTTGGGATGATGACTGGGATGATGATACATATTCAGAAATAGGTCCAGGAGCTCAACAACAACAAAATAAATCCAACTTTAACCAACAACAACCACTTGCACCACTTCCAGGAATGCCAATAAGTGACTATAACCAACATATTGATGATACAACATCAAGTTTTGGATCTACTGTTGGCACAGTAAGAAAAAATAAATTTGCACCTTCCTCAAAAGTCAGTGGAGAGAGCTATCTACTTGGTACATTGAATGTAGAAGTCCCTGAATCTGAAAAAGTTTACATAATTCAGGATGAGGATGGTTATATATGGTCACCTTTAACTCAACCTTATTCAGTAACTGTAGCTTCACCAAAAAAAGAATCAAAATTCAAGGGAATTAAGAGTTTTATTGCCTATCAGTTAACACCATCATTCAATAACATTCAAGTCTCGAGAAGATACAAACATTTTGATTGGTTGCATGAAAGATTACAAGAAAAATTTTCACTGATACCTATACCACCCCTTCCAGACAAGCAAATCTCTGGGAGATATGATGAACAATTAATTGAACGCAGACGAGTTCAACTACAAGAATTTGTAGATTGGATGTGTAGACATCCAGTATTATCTAGAAGTGAAGTTTGGCAGCATTTTCTTACATGTACAGATGAGAAGCGTTGGAAAGCCGGTAAACGACAAGCTGAGAAAGATAACCTATTAGGCCTCAACTATTGTATATCATTATCAGTACCTGAAAAAGCTTTACTACAATCACAAGTAGACCACATCACAGAGCAAAGTCACACATTTATAAGCAGTATGGACACTTCTGTCAAATCTGTCTCCAATATGTGTATGGCACTAACAAAGCGGTTCCAAGTTCCATACAAGAGTGACTGCCAAAAAGTGGGCGAGGCATTTTACAACCTAGGCAATGCACTTAGCTTAGATGAAGGAACAATAGTTTCCACTTCAAAACTTACTTCTGCCATAAAAATGACTGGTGGCGCTTACATTGAAATAGGCAGAATGTATGAAGAGCAACCAAAATACGATTTTGAACCACTTGGTGACAAATTCCACTTATACAAAGGCATTGTTGGAGGGTTTCCTGAAGTTTTGGCTAACCACAAAGGAGCAATTCAGAAGAAGAGAGAGTGTGAAAGGTTAACGGCTGAACACAAAATGGAAGTAGCACAATTGAATGAAGTTTTCAGGAGAGCTGATGTCATTTCTTATGCCTTACTTGCCGAAATAAATCATTTCAAATCTGAGAGGACTGTCGATTTAAAAGCAACCATGCAAAAGTTTCTCAGGCAACAAATTAACTTTTACAAAAGAGTTGTGGATAAACTTGAAACTACATTACATCACTATGATGATTAATATTAATTTTAGACAAAAGTAATGGAATTGTTATTGATAAACTTTTTCTAGTGCTTGTCAAAAAAAATGCCATTGTTGATTTCAGTGTGCACATAAATCATTGGTATTACAATTTATATAATTTTTACATATGTAATCCAAAGGATTAGTAGGACTTGATATAATGAATTTACATTGTGATGAAATTAAGGACTGAATGTAAAATATTATTGATCATGGTACACAATATTGTTTATTATTTAGCTTTACTGAATATACTGTATATATTTTTTACATTCTTGCATCTTCTTGGGATTATATTTTTATTAATTATACATATTTTATTTTTAGATTTTACTAACTACTTTTGGGTCAAATATTTTTTGGACTTTATCTGTTTATGATGTTAGAGTAAACACTGTTCTGTATTATTCCAATTTTTTTCTATGGCCCAGCTAATAAAACATGCAATTTGTTTATGCCTAGCATTTTATTATTTTAATTACACTAGACAATCCGTAAACCCCTTAAAATTATATTTGAGTAAGTATTTAAATATACATTTAGTATATATCTATTGTTAGACATTTTTAATGATATATTTTTTTTCAGAATCAACAAAACGTGCCTGCAAGAACATCACTCGGCATAGGAACGCGCGGCGTCAATAAAGTACAAACAGTCATAAATAATGGCAGAAGAGAAAAAGAAAGATTCGAATGCACTTCTATCAAAGAAAAAGAAAGTGAAGCCGCGTAAGTCGCGGGACGCGGATTGTTTAAGCGTTAATTTCCTGAAGTGCGTCTTACATATATTCAACGTAGTATTTTTGGTAAGAGAACAATTCATTTCTGTCCGATTTATTTTAAAGGAAATTATGTGGGAAGACAAACAAGTTGTATGCCCTATAGTAAGATACACACATAATAACAAAGTAACGCAATGTTCGCAAAGTATCCCCCGCCCAGAGGTGTGGGATGGTAATAACTTCTGCTGGCGCAACTACCGACCATAGAGGTGAGGCTCAGTAAGTGGTAGATCTCGCATAGTTCGTTATAGCTGGTACCCCTGCGTTGTCAGGTATTGTACCGTCTAGCAGTAAAATCAAATCAGGCCTTTACAAGCACTTTTACATCGTCACTTTTACGTCTTAATTCGTGAGGACACACCATATTACATTACATACCACCGGCTCGGAATGCAGTTATGCTGAGAAGAGTCGGGAAACTCAACAGTTGCTTTTTTAAATTCCGTTACAAACAATATTTAAAAACAATAATAGCTGTCCTACGTGCGAGTCAATTTACTCAATTCCATTTTTGATCTACCAAAACCTTTTTTGAAGGGGGAGTGGGGGAGGGGGCACCGGCCACCTCACTCACCGGACGAAACGCCGAAGCACAACCACTTCATCTTACACCAATTTTCTGTGAGGTCGTGCTACTGATCCAGTTCGCGCCGCTCTACCACCGAAAAACAAAATCACTAAATCGATTTGGCGTCATTTTCAGTTCGCCGGAGTTGGCGTGTTGGTCGTCGGCGCTTGGACAGTCACGTCCAGGCATAGATTCGTGCCATTGCTGCCGTCGCCCACGTATCCTGCGATATCGTACCTGCTAGTCATCGCTGGCAGCATGGGCGTGCCCCTATGCGCGCTTGGCTGCTGCGGCCTCAGGACAGAAAATAGAACTAGTCTGCTTTGTGTTAGTAATATTACTCACTTATTATACTCTCTTGTAACATCATGGTTCGAAAGCATTTACGTCGCTTCGATCTTCTTAGAACAATGGGTAACGGTTTACTTAGCACGTAACTAACATTGTGGGTATACAAGTAGCACGCTGGGAAAAATACCAAATGAAACAAAAACAAAATCCACACAAACTGCGGCAAGAGCGGCTTTTTTTTATAGGTTAGGCTGACAAACGAGCAAGCGGCTCACCTGATGGTAAGTGATCACCGTTGCCTGAAACGTCCATGCATTTGCAGCATTACAACTTGCACATACGTTGCCAGCCTTTAAGGGGGAGAATTTTTGAAAGAAGAGGAGTAGTGAGAGGGACCGGAAGTGGATGGAGGAATTGATAGGGGATTGAGAAAAGGAATGGACCACCGGCCACCTCATTCACCGAACGAAACGAGAAAGCAATAACACTTACACTTTACACCGATTTTCCGTGAGGCCGTGATACTTATCCGGTTCGAGCCGGCCCATTCAACAGCGGGAGCAGCAATAGCAATGTTTATTTAGGTATTTTATTAATCGTCGAGAAATTTGATTTGACATCCGATGCAATACCCAATTATTAGCCCTATGTGTATAGCCAACTCTTCACGAAGATTTCATACGCAGTATTTTTGATTTTTACGCTGTGCCTTCGTCTGCCCCGCCCCTTCAATCAGCGTATTTGAATATGTTGTGTATTATCATCTTTTATAAATACTTTGTTGGTACTTGGAAAATAATAAAAATGTTAATATAAATAACGTAATTTCCTTGGTTTATTAGCTTCAACCACCTTCGCCTTTCTCTTTTTTTTTCCATAACGCGTGAGGCAAAAAGTAGAAATTCTGTTAATTTTCAAGATTGCGCCTGTACTTGTTTTATCAAATTAATTTGTATTCACGGTCGTATGACTCATTGACATGATTGTAAAACTATATCAAAGTTTGGACTTTATTAGTAAAATAATGACGCTGTTACGTATGACATAGTATTATTTTAAAACGTAATCTCTTGTTACCCATCTATAATAAATGATTTGTTTTCTCACCACAAACAGAAGTACAATAATTAAATAACAGAGTTTAAGATAATTTAAAGTTTGTGGAAGCTGGTGCTTGTTAATTTATTTACACTTTATTGCAAAACCTTAGAGCTAGGAATTACGAAGGGCGGACTTAATGCTCTTACTAGGTACAAAAACCAGTGTTAAAAGACATCAGGCCTCTTAGATTGATATTTTCAGTTTGTACAACATAAGTATATAAAATTTGCAGTAGTAAGAAATACTAATATTAAAAGAAAAAGATAGCATATAGATAATACAAAATTACAAAATATTGATGTGCTATAATTAGGGGTACGGAATTTTCGCAAATAAAAATCACAAATTTCGCATTAATATTTTTCAAAATTTTAAAATTTCGCATAAATTTCGAATTTATATTTTTGAAATTATAAAATTTTGCGTAAATTAGGCATTTATTAAAAAAAAACTCAACATTTAATAAAAGGTGGGCAATTAGATAACTTGTCCCTAACTCATCCATCAATTTCATTATTTTTGGGCAGAACTCAGATATGAAAGTTATTTGAATTTTGAGTTTACGTTTAAAAGTTACATCAGCGTAACATTCTTTCAAAAATAAAACACTAGAATTTGGATTCTCCAGTTCATCAAAAAAGTCAAGTATGTGATCCAAATAATCATTAAGATATAATAATAATAATAATGTCCTCCCGACCGAATCCGGCCACGGCGGCCGATCTACAAGAGATCAGCCAAGTGTGCAGGTTATATTATAGTGCACAAGCGTTTGCGCAGACACAGGTGCACTCACTCTTCTTTTTGCTCTCATAGCCCGATGGGACGGATAACCGACACGACCGGAGAGAGATAAGGCGCAGAGGCGGTGACATTA
>DWHO01005722.1:0-10135 GCA_018247575.1 Eurytides lysithous rurik | reverse complement strand
ATGTATCAAAAATGTCGGTTGGCTCCTTACCTACTTTGTACAGTGCAATTACTGCAATCCTATTCTCTTTAGTGCCCCCACTCTATTTTCTAAACAAAAAACATACAATAATGGCGGGAAAGAAGTCTCTTTTTTTTTATTGTAGAAGCTTAAGTTCGAAATTCAATTTTTTTTTTAATGTTACATACATTAACAGCCATTAACAGATTTTATGGATAGACTAGGTATAAGCCTCTGCCTACTTCTTAAACTAAGAGATTACCTAGTTTGTACATTTCAGTATAACTCCATGCAGAAATATACACTTTTTCTAACCCTCAAACTCTTTTAGAAAATATACCAAATAAACAAGTGGCATCCAAAATATACCAAATAAACATGTCCAATAATTATGACACTCATGAGCATATAGCACTCATGTGTTATGTTGTCTCATTAATATATACCTTTAAGTTATATTTAAATAGTTACCTATTGGCAATTTCAGTACGCGGACCCAGCATGGAAACCCACTCCTTAGTAGTGTATCCTTTGGTGTCTTCAAGATTTTCAATACTTTCTATGCCTTCTTCTACCTGCTCTTCAGTACCAGTAGCTGCTTTTTCGGCAGCTCGTCGCCGCTTTGCACGTGGTGCGTCTGTACTATCTTCATCTGATTCATCTGCAGTTAGATGTATAAATATATGTAGTAAGAGTAAAACTAAATTTTGATATATAGAGATAAAATTGACACAGTAATAATCACAGTTGTTCAAATAAATTGGTAATTAAGCATACATTTTTCTATTAGACATTATATGACATGACAGATTATGAAAGCTACAAATACTGATATTAATTTGGATTGATTAGAAATAAAGCGTAAACTATATAATAACAGTGAAAGGACTGTACATTTTATGGTGTTATAGAGAGTTCTCAGCAAAATTCTCCACCTTAGATTTCACAATTGGCCCTGAGATAGGAATATTATTCTAGTGCTGTCGGTTAAAACATAATAGTATAGCTTGATCCAAATCTTCATATTTAGATTTCTTTAATATTTTGGAAGATTTTCCCTCATCTTCTACTTGTAGGTTTTTTCTTTATTTTTCCGTATTGTAGATATGGCAACTAAATCCAGTGTCTGCCAATATCACTTATCTCTCTCCGGCTTCTATTGCAAATATGAGTAAAAATTTTGTTATCAATACGCAGTAATTTTCTCTTACTAGCCATGTTTACAATTCAAAAGTTTGGGAGCAATTAAGAATATGATGTATAGATAATCCATAGTTCCTACTTACAACAGTCTACATTTGCAAGCTATCCCAATTTGAAAATAAATGAACAAATTTCTTAGAAAGTTTGATATGTATGATGCTGACAATTGTGTTTATTACGGGCAAGGATAATAATGTGACAATAGAATATACACAGCTACATATTATTTATGGATCTTGGCAACTTAAAAGGTACTTTTTATTTTTTGTTGTTGTTATTGAGAGTGGGTGTAATGCTATATAGTGTTATATTATACAAAAGACAAGCTAAACCAACTAAAGCCAAGTCATTTCAATGCTTATGGGAGTATGTTGTTAAATTGAGTGATGTTATATGGAGTTTACACTGTATTTTAACATAACTGTAAAAACATGATAAACCAAATAACAAAGATTTAAGTGTTAATAAATAGCCAAAATACAACAAACCATAGAGCAATCCACGGTCATCTCTTCTCAATCTGCCTTCGTCTCTATCACGTCTTCGAAGCTCCTGTTCAGCAGCAACTCGATCTTCCACTGACATAGGGTCATATTCATCATCATCCAAGTCTTCATTATCATATCGATCTAAGGCTGGCATAGGACGGTAATCCCTATGATCAAAACATAAAAATTACTGATTACTTGAAATTTGATATTTTACCATTTTAAAACTTTAAATTAAACAAATTTACACATTTCAGACTATGTTGTCATAGAATGTCTATGTATGACTTCTCATAAAATAACGATTGTATGTAACTTCACTTTTAATTTTCATTTGCCACTTTGAAAAACTTAAATAGACTTTTAAGTTTGTGAAAGCAGCTACTGCCTAGTATTTTATTTAAAAAACTATACATATATAAAATATTATGATGACAAAAAATAAAAGGCATAAATTTTCAAACAAATAAAGTAAGGATATTGAAAGATAATACAAAAATATTAAAATAAATAATATCCAAGACCCAAAAAGCAAACATTCATCCAAAATTTTTCAAACTTACGCTTCCATATTATCGTTAAATAATTCTTCTCCATCCTCTTCCTCCTCAGCTGCATTGTCTCCAAGAATAGCACCTTCATCATCAAACATTTCATATTCTCGTGCTGGTGATGTCATTCTTGAACGGGCTCCATCCCTTTCGGACGGCGTGCCAGGAATTGGTGAACTCTATGAGCAAAATGTTTATTTCGAAATAATACCGCATGAAACCTAATTACATAGAAGATTAGATCGTAACATTGAAAACAGCGAAGAAAACATACCATCACAACCTATAATCTTTATATGAAGAATTGATTAATTAACTTTATTTTAAAACTTATATAAATTTATAAAAGCAAGTAAAGGGACTTGAGACGCGAGTATTAAAACACCGCACCAAGCAAGCAGGTTATTATTGTTTCTGCTGTCAAAGTACGCGCGAAAACAAAATCTGAACGTTATGTACAGATTACAAATTCAAAAATAGCCGATTTAATAGTTGATACGGCGCATAATAGAACTCAAATTTGAAAAACAAAATGTGATAATTTAATATTCATTTAATCTTTCTTACTTATTTTCATCTCTTCACCGGAGGCATGACACGATCTAAAGGCATCCCGGAAGGAGGACTGAACTTTGACTTAAATTGCAGTCGACAGAGAATCTCATCGAAAGAGGTTTCAGTGATCAAATTGATTTCAATCATAAGAATTCAATTTGTTTTTTTTTATTTCCAATACCAGTATTCATTCAGATTCATGGCGTTATAAACGATGGTAACATAACATAAGTGGTACAAAATATTAATATGACACGCCGATATCGTGACGATAAACTGCGAATCGAAAACCTCGCTTTTGTGGGCGGGCGTACTGAACTGCGCACAGGTGTGTGTTGTTTGGTGAGACGTTGTTATGGCAACTTACTTTCGCAACGTCTTTGAGTTGGATTCCCATTTCGTTTGCGTGCCTTTGATGGGTTTTTGATAATATGTGCAAAACATTAACAAGCTTAACACGCTTAATACGCTTATACAGCCTCAAAATTCTGAATGCACATCCCGAAGGGGTTCAAAGTAAACTCCAAAGCCTTTCTACCAACAGATTAGAATGGCTTTTAATTTATCAAACATTTTTTGAAATATGTAGACAGTATGGAGGTTTTTAGGTCTTGATGTAAATTGGAATTGCATACTTATATCACAAGGAGCGCACTTGTGAGATGGTAAATTTATTTTGTTCCACTTAGTGATTTCAAATGGACTTCGGTAATGTGTGCGAAGCGTAAGCATGTAACGTAACTGATCTCATGCAAATTTTGCATCTATGAAATAGATTATTAATGTGAAATTATCTTTTTATTGTCAACAAAAAGTCAGGACACCAGTAGAAGGATGATTTTGATACATCGAAAGAAATAAAAAAAAAATACAAATAAAAGAAGAGCACTATTAGTTGTAGCTACCAATACATTTTTTGTGTTGTTTATAAATTATAGCATATTCTTTTTTTAGTTTCTTTTTACGTTCAAATCTGTTATGTACAATCCATTTCACTTCGTTTTCTGATTAGAATGCTCTTTTTGTGTAGAATTGATTGCACTATCGGAAAAGGCCGGCGAATTCAAGAGAAACAATATAGACAACAGTATGTATATCCTGCACAAGAAGACTAAATGTTGATGCCGTCCCCTTCCCAAGGGGGATCGCATCTCTGTTTGAATCGTTATCGATAGGAAACAAATCAGATTGGAATGCAAAAAATTAATATTCAGGAAGAACCATGGCCATACGTCAGTTTTATGTGATCAGTGAATCGTATCAAAATAAAGAAAAGATATTTTATGAATGCATTTTAACCTTTAGCTGTCAACTTGACAGCATTGACTTTTTATTTTACTCGTAATGTTACAAGTTATCCGATCATTTAATAAAGAATGGCTAAATATATTGCACAAATAATAGTTTTGGGTGCTCAAGTCGTAGGAAGGGCATTTGCTAGAGCTCTGAAGCAAGAAATTGCTGCATCGCAAGAAGCTGCTAAACGAGCTGGCGGAGGACCAGAAGGTGCAAGAAGAGCAGCAGCCAACGCTTCTACAGGACTGACATTAGAAGAAGCAATGCAAATCCTTAATATAGATAAAGTAGACCCGGAGAAAGTTAAAAAAAATTATGAACATTTATTCAATGTTAATGATAAAACTAAAGGTGGTTCTTTCTATTTACAATCAAAGATTGTAAGAGCAAAAGAGAGATTGGATGCAGAAATGAAATCGAAAACGACCCAAACTGATTCAAACCAGCAAAAAGATGCATCATGAGATCTTTGTGAACAATAGTTGGGACAGTAGCTAATTTTAATTTGTACATTTTTGTAGATGTGTAGTGAAAGGGCAAGTTTTATAAAATATTTTATTATGTAGAAAATGGACACAATAGTGACTAGAATACATCAGTCTTCATTATATAAAAAGTTGATTATGTTATAAAAATTACATTTAGAACCATTAATGTCATACAGTTGACTTTCTTTGTTAAAGTTAAGCATGATTAAATTTAATACATTGCTAAGCATATGGTTGTTATTTTATTTAATGCTATTAAACTTGTAACAACATTTGTATGTATTCCATACAAGTTGCAAATGAAAATTACATAATGCTCTGAATAATATTCCATAACCTATACCTTCTCATTTGCACTTGGGATATATTGCAATTACATTTGTGGCATTGATACAATATAAGCAGTAATATGTATTATAACATTCAAGTTTAAGTTAACCTATCATCAAAACAACTATAAATATGTGAACATTTTAAAATTCCTCCTTAGTTCTTTACTTAAAACTACAAGATATATAAAAGCTGTGTATTATTTCATAATGCTATTTCCATATACTTTGTGCTATGTTTATTATATATATATATATATATAGTTTATTTATTTTAAGTAATTTTTTCATTCCATTGATATTTAAAAGAATTAGTAAAGTGTCAATACTATAACATATCCATTTAATAATAAATCTATGACAACTTATTTAAATAATAAAAAAATAAACTCAAAATTTACCAAGAATTATTAATTAATTAATGCACACAAAAATGGAAGAAATTGAGCAACGGAAGAGCTTCTCATAGTAGTTATTTAAACTTTTATCGCCTATCATTTTTGAAACTGTCCAATTGTTCCCCTTTTTTTTAATTTTATCACTCATTTGCTTATAACTTCTTTTCTTTTAATGTAACACCCAGCAAGTATGACTAATTCCAAAAGATATTTCATATAAATAAGCAAATTTTGGATATAAGTGTAAATAAAATTAATATAACATATTAATGTATAAATTTTAAAATGGTAAAATATCATGACTAGATAAGACTAATTTGGTAATACTAAATACTCTAAAAACAATTTCTATGAAATGTGACACACATATCTAGATTCATTAAAACATGGCAGTGGTTGGCGAGGTGCCTGATTCATTGGACTTTCAGTTAATTTTAGGATGGTTTTACATCCATTAAAATCACAACTTCATAAGGGCTGCACTCAGACATGCCGAGTAAGTTACATAGCCAGCCATAGAAGCCTTTCTCAAAATCACACACATCTTTCCACCAATTGGCTCCACTAAAAGTTAGCTGCACAATGCCTGCATACAATCCAACACCAATAGTAAAAACGACTATCAAAAATGGATATGATAAAATCACAACTGGCGCCAAAAAGGCCTTTTTAATACAATTGAAGTTTTCAGTGACATGAGTAAAGATGTTGTACCAAGCCAAAGTACCAATGTAGAATGAGTACACTGCCGAAATACAAGTGACTATGGGAATGCAGAGTAGGCTAAACAAAAATATATGAGGTCCATTGTACAAAGAGCACTTAGAGACGTCCATTTTGTTGTATTCCTCAGCCACAATAGATGCTTCTATTATCTCCAGTTCCTCCCTTGATATGTTCAATTTCACATCCACATTTTGCCCTTTCTTTTTGCCTCTCTTGATTGTCCCAGTCATAGTCAGGTATCCATCTTTAGAATTATCAGTTAGAGATGTCAGCGATAGTGACCCCTCAGACTCAACTCTCAAATTTGTTATTTCAGTATCAATATTTTCAGATTCTACTACTCCAGGTACAATGTTGACCCGTTTTTTTCTTTTTGCACTGTTCTTAAGACTGTCAGTGAGTGGACCCATCTCAAAACTATTTTCAGATTGAGTCTGTGACATACTATTTGGTGTAGCACAAGTGCTTTCATTGTTATCTGAATTTAAAACTCTGCAAGCTTTCTGGGTTTCAATTTCATTACATTCTCTTAAGTCTCCAAGGCTGGAACATGCATCTGAAGAATTCTCATAAATTGGAGATAAATCTATAACTTCACGACTATTGTGTATAGTAGAGAGGGCCTGGTAGCCGTTTTTCTGTAATTTCTGTTGGGAATCAACAAGTATGTGAGTCTCATTAATGTCTTCATCATTGACATCATTAATCATTGGTAGATTTATTTTCATGTTAGATTTTAAGCCTTCCATTGTAGAATGTATGATGCCATTGACAACATGTTCAGTGACTGGCGATAATCCATTTTTGTACTTTGTTGGTATATCATCTGCAGCTCCCTGTAAGCAACGCCAAAATTTATTGTTAATAGTTATGTACACAAAAGTTTACATGATATTTTTTGGCAAAATTTTTTTTATAGGAACAAAAAGCTTAAAGATGGTATAAGAAAATATATAACTAGCATATTAGAAAAATAGAGATAGCGACACAAGATTAGCACGTCCTCTTCAAAGAGTTATATTATGAATTAAAGACAATAATTAATTACTCAAATCTTTACAATTAATATAAACAATCTTAATAACGGATGTTCTCTTTTTAATATTTGTAAAATCACATTATTAGAAACTGTTTGATGACTGAGACGACACAATGTTGGATGGAACAACAGAAAAATAATATAAACATACCTGAACAGTTATTATATGATCAACATGTCCTGCCACAGCATTTTGTTTCTTTCCGTTGCGTTTCTTTGGTAATATAAAAAGCGGCTGCTCCACTTTCGCCATTTCGTCTGATAAATATCCACTTTTCACACTGAAATAACTTTTTTACAGAAAAATTAGGACAAGTGAAAAGGCCGGGTCGGCGCCATGAGAACTTTATGTGAAGTGTATTATAATAACAATTCGAAAACTTCTTGAAACATATTTTATAATACGCATGATCCAAATATAACAATATAAATAGCAAATGTTTTACAAAAATGTTAACAAATTTATTCGTAAAATTAATAATGGCTGGCCTAGTCCCAAGCGGTCAGTGAATACCAAAACGCAATAAGCATAATATTGGGAATAGACATAAAGTTGCATCTCATATTAAAATGTTGCCATTTAAATTCCTTACAGAAGATTACGACTACTATAACTTATATTTGTTCTTTTAGTTCATGCGATGAAATTTTTGATTGCCGGACATTGTGTCATCTTTCCGTGAGCTTTGATCCTTCTGAGCAATGCCACCGCTCCCAGTTATATGGCCTTTTATGGACACGTTGCTGTCATGCCCACCCCTGATGCGTCAAATACCTTGGGAATCATGTCCACGCCGACTCTTGTGCCTTACAAGAGAGAATCTCAATCCACCCAGTTGCGTACTGTGCTTGAGTAACGGTCACCCCTCAAACTATCGCGGATGGTTTCTACAGAACTCCCCGATGCCCCGAATCAGCGCGAGGCATCCCGGGAACCACTGCGCATCTCGGTGCGAGTCAAAGCCGCTAAGCCAAGCTCTTGTCCGGAATACGTCCATGAGAACAAGCGCCCTCGGTAGGACGACTCCCCTCCTGAGTATGAAGAGGTGCAGGAGCTCATTGAAATCCCGGCGGACCTCTCAGGCAGGGACGAACTCATACTGGGACTGTCAGCTGGGCGAAAAGTGGAGGAGAAGGCCTGCAGTAAGGGCGGTTTAGACTCGACTTCAGATGCGATGTTGGCATCCAAGCAGGGGGATCAGGCCATATCCGGTCCCTCGGCAGTGACCCCACTACCACCACCGGCATCTTCCACCAAGGCGTCAAGCGGCGTCTCCATAACCCCGCCACATGCGGCCCCGTCAGGACCCTTGGCGAGAATCGCGCGCCCACCTCCTCAGAAAAGACGTAAATACCCACCTATTGTTCGACTGGCCCGTTAGTGCTCCTGACTGTAAAGCCAAAAGGTTGTGGGTTCGATTCCTACCCAGGACAAAATATTTGTGCGATGAGCATAGGTATTTGTTCTGTGTCTGGGTGTTAATTAACTATATAAGTATGTCTTTAAAAAATATATCAGTTGTCTGATTACCATAGAACAGGCATTGACTAGTTTGGGATCAGATGGCAATGTATGAGATGTTCCATGATATTATTATTTTAGTGATAACATAAACGTAACTTATTTATTTATGTGTCTATCTCATTCAAGATCTAAATATAGTTCCAAGTGAGCAATTTGGCTTTAGAGTAGACACTTTAGTGTCCTCCAAGTACACCGGATCACAGAACACATATTCTCAAGTCGCCACTATAACACAACAAAACAAAAAATTCGTGTAGGCTTACACCTCTTTGATGGCACAAAAACATTTGATAATGTTTGAAACAATGGCTTAATATACA
This sequence comes from Eurytides lysithous rurik, assembly GCA_018247575.1. NCBI lineage: Eukaryota > Metazoa > Arthropoda > Insecta > Lepidoptera > Papilionidae > Eurytides > Eurytides lysithous. The sequence goes on along the minus strand of DWHO01005722.1, from coordinate 1,217 downwards.
AATTGTACTCTTTAGGACTACCAAACAGACATGTATACACCATACGAGCCGTCAGACTAAGAGAGCCATCTCAACTTTAAACCGAAATCGACGGTTTAAAGTTGAGAGATTCTTTTCAAGTCCCTGATTCTTAATAGCTGGTTTTCCACAAGAATCAGTATACTCAGAGCATCTCTTCACACTATATTGTTATCTTTTGAGTTTGGGTCGTTAGTGATATCCCAAAAACCCAAAAAAGGTTGTCGAGTTGGCTCTATACGCTGACGACTGCTTTGTTTTGTCGGCGCTTCGGTTTCGGTTGTATTGCTGTTTTGTTTCTGATTAATTGCAACAGAGATAGATACACATCCACTTCCAGTCTACTCTTACTAATCTTGGCAAATGGTTCAGAAACTGGAGGAAATATTTAAACCCCGACAAAAGCGCGGCGATTCTTTTAAATAGTAGATTTATGACCTATAAAAAGTTAAACTCGATCCTGTGAAGTTAGTCGACCTATTCCATGGGAATGCAAAGTAAACTATCTCGGTCTCACCTTAGACGACTTTCTAAAGTTCAAAAGCTAACTGTAGCTAGCGTTTGAATCTGGTAAGTAATTAAAAGCTATGACCACCCGAGGGTACTGATTTTCGGCACTTTTCAAAAACCTTTTTGAACTATTTCTTAGGTCTATGTTAGTGTCTGATCGCTATACAGGGGAAGATGGAGCTGCATATATGAAAGAAAGAAAGTGCCTAGCCGCGGAATCAATAAGTGGAATGTAATCCTACATAAAGTGTCTTAAAGGACATTTTATTTTTGAAGTTGTAGCAGGAGACAAAAAAGTTCGTGAAGGTTCTGGACGACAATTTTGTGGTAAAAGTGCCGTCGAGATATTTTGTTATTTAGGTACACAAATTATCGGTTAGCTCAAGAAGGTGATTCGCTATTACTTTTACTGGTTTAGGTGGCGAGAGATCAGGGTGATTTGGATTTAGTTTTAAAGCTCCTGTAGAATTTTAATACTATATTGGTAGCAAATGTATGGTACGTTAAGTCAATTGCAACTGAAAAGAATTAAACAATGTTTAGAACTTAGGGTTTATTTAAACAAGTATTTGATATTTTCATAGTAAAATGACATGACGTGAGCTGGAATAGAATCAGGCAGCAAATCAGATCCAAATAATTACAGACCGGTCTCAGTCTTGCCAGTTATATCCAAAATATTTGAGCGA
>DWHO01005721.1:0-10136 GCA_018247575.1 Eurytides lysithous rurik | reverse complement strand
TCGAGCCGGCCCATTCAGCAGCGGGAACAGCTGCGTGGCTCTACCACCGCACAAACATAGACCATGCAATTTTTGAAATACCACCAAATTACAGTTGGTGGTAAAATACCATGGTGTGGCTGTGATGATGATGATAAAAAGTTTGAATATTGGAAATTTCCAGTATCAGGATCCAGTATCGCAGCGCTATGACTAATTTTATAGGTTGGAAACTGTTTTTCTTGACTTGTCCCTATTCATGAAGCGAGAGATGAGTAAAAATTTAAGAATAGAGAGTGATTAAGGTTATTGTTCAGAACAATCGAAAGAGAAACGAGCTGCCTCGAGTACATAATAGTATGTGATAGACCGTAATTCATTTTTCAATATGTGTAACGAATAGAACTATTCGTCCTGGTTCGAGTCAGTTTATAATTTCCTGAGGGTTCGTTCGACCGTCGCAACCCCAGTTTCGAAATAATAACCGCAGCGAAAATAAAACACGTCCGAGTGGGTATTTCGTGTCGGGGCGCACGGCGTTCGCGCCTCGCGTCGCTTTAATAAGAGAAATACGTTGGTTTTTTCTTTTTTGTTATTTTTAATTATCGTGATTTATAAGCTCAGGTACGCCGGCTTTTGCCTTTCCCCCTTTTTTTTTTCCCACTGTTAAAATTCAAAATTGCCAGCACGCGACACGAAGAAACGTCACTAGAGTACATGCGATCATTTTTAAAACGGCGAATAGGTTCGGTGTTCGAATTTAGAACGGCCGTAGAACATACTACAGTTTTCTTTTTACGACAACTCCGTTGGGTCATAAATTCTGAACGTAAACCCAACTGTTTATTTTATCTACGGCTGTTTCGTGTTTTTTTTTTTTTTTTTAATAAATGTTACTCGATGTGTTTCAATTACATTTTAATTCCCTCTTAGCCAAATTTTTGAGTACAAAATGGACTTTGAATTTATTACGGGGAAGAAAAAAAAAAAACATGAAGTGCCTTTTAGCAATATCGACATAGTTTGACGTTTCCCCTGACTAACTTTTTTGCGACTAACGACTCGGTCATTAATTTCGAAAGTATGTGGCTATTAGATGTTTCGGGGGAGATATTTTTTTTATGATTGTAAGGAATAACGCTCAACTTTTTAATGGCGCTTAAAATCGCTATAAAGTCGAGTGTTGGTCCCATTCCCCTTATGGTCCCTTTATGGTCGATTCTCAGTGGCAAACGTTTTTGGGCAGATTGAGTTTATTATACACTAGCAGCCCGTCCCGGCTTCGCACGGGTGGACATTCATATGCAGGCACAAAGATACATATACTCTACGTTTATCCGATAAGTAGTTTTTTTTTCTCAAATTACTATTTATATTTGTCTTACAAATTCCTAATTTTTTCTAGTGGTAAATATAGCCTATGGACCCTCAAGGATAATGTAGCATCCTAATAGTGAAAGAATTTTTGAAATCGATCCAGTAGTTTCTGAGTTTACTCGTTACAAACATACAAATCTTTTCTCTTTATATAATAGAGTAGATAACAATATCCAAATCCAAAACTTGTGGGATGTGTTATTGCGGGCGGTGGACTGATACGTCTTAGGCCTTAGAGTAAAAGTAAAATTATCATATAACCTTAAAGGACAGCAATGCATTTGCGAGTCCTTTGAGGTTACAAATGTTCGTACGCAGCGATGATCACTTACCATCCCTTACCAGCTTCATATACCAGAGCATAGTTCTTTAAAACGTGTTTAATAATCTAAAAATCGAACTAATTTGATGTCCTAGACTAACAACATAAGTACTCTGCCTACAATAAGCGACGCCGGCCAGGTCTTGCGCATTCTATGATGATATTTCAAGCGACTCGAATGAAACCTTGAGATTTAAATACCACTGTTCCTTTCAACGACGTACCGAGACCGTCTTAAATGGGATTTTAAATTTTATAACATCTAGAGAAGACTATTTTAATAACAAAATGAGAATTTTTAAGAAGCTAGTTAGCGACCCGAGACAGTGATATTTATTCTCCACCTTCAGTAGGTTCTTTTCTAACCAGATCTGTTCTAAACCAGTCTAAAAACATTTTTATAAGTAACAAACTCACTTTTATAAAAATTAAATCCTTTTAAAAGAACGTGTTACCTCTATTCCAACGAGGCGTTTATGACTTATTCATTTAATACGGATAATTTCTAACTGATCGTTGTTGCCGATAGATCGGAAGATTGTCACAGCCTACAGCAGTTAAGGAAGTAGATAATCTTCTAGACGGATCGCGTGATCTTGGAGCGTATAGAAGGTCTCAGATCGAGGAAAAATTTTAAAATCCATGCCGCTCGGCCTTCGTACCCGACACTAACGCTACGGGACATTCACGGCGGGCACGAAACCAAAGACAAATTGCCAATGCTCAAGGACTACTAGATAAGGCGTAGGAGATTGTAGACCTTGCTGAATAAAGGTTGCCATAGAGACCGAGTCAAAATTCAGGTGACCTCGCTTCTCACGGTTCCCTCTCTTAACATTATCAGTGTAACGGCCAACAAAAGTCGAGTACTCTAGCCGCACAAATTGCACGTACGTGAGTCGTATGTAACTGCTTAAAATAAATTGGATTTTTAGAGGAACTGTCTCTGCACACGGAATGGTAACCTCATGTTCGGCTTGAGTTTTTGGCTCCGCCGCCAGTGCTAAGTGTTCTTTAGTAATGTTTTAATACGATCGTTGAATTCAACGCTCTCGACTGTTTTAATTATTTTTGAAAGCTAACGGGAGGGAATTTAATCTAATCGTAAATATACTTTATATTTGTTTTTGTAGTCTTTCTTTAAAATATATCTCGAAGAATGCATATATTAAAATATCGATATTTTGTTAATCTGTTTTAGATCATATTTGTGAGTGGTTTATAGGTTATATATTATTGGTCTTTAGATGTGGTTGTGAAATGTACTGGTCATCAAAACAACTTTGCGTCAATATAAAGTTGTTTTTGTTTTACAATAAGTTATTTCCGTATACAATCAAACGACTAAAGTAAACCAATATATGAATACAAATTATTAGCTATCTAAAGTGTTCTAACCAGAGGGAAACCATGAATCACGCTTCATTACAGACAACATTACAAAAATAGAAGCGAATTTATTACAACTTATTATTCCCTCGACAAACTTCCAATGGCGTTTAAATCTGACCACAATTGGATAAATGGCCGCTCGCAGTAATAATTGATAAGGTGCACAAAAAGAAAAATAATAAAACACCTATTTATATTCAATGCCCGCTTCGCGCGTGACTCACTAGGTGCCGGTCAAACATGTAAGGACTTGTTCATCGGACAGGACACGACAAGTGTTAACGAGTATTACAGGATCGTTAAGCAGAAAGAAAGAAACACACATGAGTTATTTTTCAAAACCGAGTCTTTCAAAGAATGTCCGTGCTCCTGAAGATATATTTAAAGCAATATTCAGGATAAAATAAACTACGCATGTGTTTAATGTTAATATCTCATCTTTTTCAACGTTTGGTCCACAAGGTCTTTTATGGCAAGATTTAGAAATCTTCACCACGCCCAGGGTTGACTGGTAGAGAATGCCTGCAGGTATTAATGCCTTTTGTAACCCTTATTTAAGGTATTTTACAATAAAGAATAAATAAACGTTTCTACAACAGTGGCTTATCCAGACTCGATGAGAACTATAGCCCAAAGGTCTTCCAAATATATGCACACTTCTTCATCATATTTAGAACATTTGTTTGAAATTTGGACAGAAATCGTCACCGATTATATGCCAATGCAATTGCTTTACAAGGGACTGTTTTTATAATTTAATAAACCCACTTAGATTTACGAAATCTCCAAAACGACTAACATTAGACGCCGACCGCTCACCTCTGGCCGATCCAACTCCCCCAATGAACGGAACGTGGAAGTGGTAACACGCGAAGTAATTCCATCTGAGATTTTATCTGTTCAATGGATGGTTATATAGTTACGGAATGGGTTTAAAAAATACAACAGTCGAAGGTTGCGCGGTCGGTTCGTGGCCCGATAGAAGCGGAGCGATTGTCGGCACTAAATTTAGATCTTTTTTTTTCCATAGAACGTTGAAAGTCTCCACTCGCCGTTATGCTTTTCGAACAGCTAAATAACCTTGCCAAGTCATATTTCGAATATAAGCGAAGTGATGTTATACTAAATGACGATTTCAAACGTGAAGCTATCTACGAGTTATAACTTTATAAAGTTTATAAAATCAATTTAACCTGATGATTGTAATTTTACTTTTGTAGCTCTTAAATCACTTTTAAGATTCACTGACACTATAACGCTTTCCGCCTATCAACTGAGTTACAATGCCCTCACCTTTTGTTGTAAATAATGCATTATTTAGATAACTACGCTGCTGGGAATAATAAATTAGGGCAAATTATACGGTACGACTTGGAGCAATTCACGTATCACGATGTAAAAGGACATCACACTTTTGTAAAACGCAATTCGGATAATAAGAACGGTGTTGATTACAATATTCTGTGAGCGTCACTATATGGTAATAGGCGCTTTAATAAATCCGATAAGGCCCCAATTAATACGTACAATGAATTATGTTACTAGGAAGAAACACATTCGGCGCTGAATTACATTCGCTGGCTTGTGCAAGCGGTTTTCAGCGGTAGGTCGATGTCATTCGGGCAAAAATCGCGTGGCATTCGTTGGTTCAACTTCGCTGTGTCTACTCGTTTGGTGCTACTGCGCACGATCTTACCGGCCTTCGTATAACTCTCTGTGGTTATTGAACAAGTTAAATCACAATTAGACGCTTGTAACGCGAACAACGATGGAGAAATCTATTGGCCTACCATCAGCAAACCTAAACACCCTTTTCAAACACAGATTGAAGCTATTTAACGCTACCTCATTCCTGTGACAATGGACACTGAAAATGTTTGCCATGTTGCAATATAACTGCCACTGCCTATAGAATATCCTCTGATCGTGCTATAAAGTGATTGCAACGTGGAGGATTTAAAATCAAATCAAAATGTGATAAAACCAAGAAATTAATTTCGTTTTGGAAATCAAAGTATTTGGGTAAATAGAAGAAATTCAAATCATTCATCTTTTGAAACCAAATTTCTGATGTAAAAATTTCTCTATCGTTATGGTATACGTAGAAAGTTCTATTTTTAATTTCACCTAGCGGGCTGTTTCTTTTTTATTCAATATTTTTTCATAATTCAATAAAGACTATAAACAATTGTAACCCAATTGAGTTTTGCGTGTTTTGTCCACATCAAAACAAAACATCCACTCGTCCAATCCACGAGCTATTTGTCTAATGAGGTCTGTTACGTAGAAAGTCGAGTACCCAACGAATACCCATCCGCCCGGCAACGAGTCTCTCACAGAACGTCAGAGGCGAATAAAAAAACCCCACCACAGCCAACAGATCATTATTAATCTCTTCCGTGAAAGCCCGATACAATACCGACGTTATCACTGGGGCGATCTAACAAGCCAAGGTCTTCGAAATATGATCCCTCAACCGTTTACTAATCGTTTCTTCCACACCAGCGCACCGAGTTTCACGTATCGCTTGGCAACCGATAGACGCGGCGACTGGAGATGTATCGATTTTACAATTTATCGACGATACATCCACTCCTCGGCTGAAGCTCTGAGGTGAACGTGGAACGTCTGACATTTACCGGGCAGAAATCTAATTTGATAGTGAACGATTTGTGAGCAGAACTAAATGATTTATCAACTGTAAATGATGGGTGAGCTGATGAACAGCAAACGCACATTCGCATCTATGAAGTTTCCAACCTAACATATAAATAAAACCTTAGGGGGGGGGGCCTAGATCTGCGTTCGTGCATAATATAACAAACTGCCGGCATTATGACATTGCGAGCGCTCGCGGCGTTAGAAAAACATCAACTAGAGGCCCGTAACGACCATAGGCAACGCGGTAGCGGCATAAATCGTAATCAAGAATTTTCCTATTAGGGTCAAGACTAGATTGGCCCAACGGGCACGTTTGCATCTCGACGTTCACTCCGGCTCGCGTGAAGTAATACCGCCTCAACACCCACGAATGTACAGGCTGCCTTATACGGGCAGCCTTTAAACGAGGACGGTCGAGTTTCGAGCCAGCCGCTTGTTTTGAACATCCTCGCATATTAATAGCGTCCATTATTACGGTTTTAATGCTCGCCTCGTTTTCAGTTCAAATTCGTCGGCCGCGCGAGCGTTTGACTTTTTCGTTTGCCCATTCCCAGTCTACCCTGTCAACACCGAGGCTCGTTTTATTCCTTAGAGCTGCTTGCGTGACGCGCGTTGCAAACCGTCTCCATTATCCCTCAAATCACTTCGGTACCGAATATCTCTCGTCTATCGCTCAGCATAATTCCGCACGCTTATCGGAATACGATTTTAATGAGGTTCGAAAGTTAAGATGTCTTCGTCCCGTCTAATGGATTCCAAATAATTTAATACAGAACGGCGAATCTATTCGTCCGTTAGCGATAAAAAAAACTCATATTCAGTTAAAAGCAATAAATCTATGACGTTCGAGTCGATTTGCCCCGAACGACTTTGGTAAAAGTTTTTTGTGGTATTGAAACTTTTCCGCGAAGAGGTATAGGCGAACCCCATCCGTGATGATTTATAATTTGTAATACCTGATAGTCGGGCTACGTTCGTTTTTACATAACAAATAATTCTTCCGCTAGATGTTGTTAGTACTTCTAATTCCCTAGTCATTGTAATAATACTATGTTCCTGACTCAATAAGTCTATAGCATAGCGATAACGAAAAGGCTCATAGGTTCTCTTTATTACGAATCAACGACGGCAATAGAAATCACCGCAGTAGTTTATGACACCATTAAAATCCATGGTCTAACTTTGTTCGGTTGATGGGATCATGGAATTGTCCGTGGCAATTTCGTATTTCACCGCTAACGTCTTCCTTTCGCCCGCTTTGTACACGATTATGTCGAAATATATTTTTATTAAGCACTTATTACCATAGTAAAGGCCTCCAATGTTTTCCTTCTTCGTTATAACGTCGGCACGCTTTAACTCGGATTCCCGTAACGTTCTTAAATGTTTCCTCACGCGGTGCGGTATCAGTTACGCGGTACGTTGACTTTTTTTTCATTTTTGCCCAATGTTTACGATACGCTTTGATATTATCCTACGGAATTGCCGAATAATAAAAAGTGATGAGGTTTCTTTATCCTTTGCCGTGTGGTGGAACCAGTTTATTGACGGCGGCTGTTTATAATTTGACAGCTGATAAATGAAGCTTGGATAGGGAAGTTTGGCGAAATCAAAATATTATTATACAAACCAATATTCAATTTTTTATCTTTGCCTAGCTATTAATAATTTGTGGATATTTGTGATGATTTTAATATGTATGTCGCGTAGGTTCAGGCGTACATGTGTTTTTCTTATTTGAGAGAGGAGGTACAACTCTGTTTTCGGAGATTCACTCCGTTGGTCTTGAGGTTAGATAATTAAATAGCTTGTGCCCATCGTCATGCGTATCCGATTGCTTTCATAACTTATGGATGTAGGCAAAGCTTGAGCCATGCTGGAGTGATTCCTCCCTCGTTGAGCATCGGTGTAATTTAGAGGAGCAGGGGACGAGTGGCCAAGGGGTGAACCAGTGAAGGGAGCGAGTGGTTAAGCGTGGAGCGGACAAGAAGCATAAAGACGTAACCGCCACACATCGTTATGCGACCGCAACATACGACGCCTGTGGTTTATCATAAACTTAAATAATACAAATTCTTTATGCGACACGGACGGCGATAATCGAAATTTAAATATCTAGATCGGAAATGTCGGAATACATGAATGGTGTTCACTCGAATAATAGACACAAACCGCACATATGGACGGTAAACTCTGAATTATGCATGTCCGGTACATACGATTATCATGGAACTCATTTTTTCTCTCTCTCATCCGAGTTTGGAAATCTGGGTGGGGGCTTTGTAAAAATTTGGCCGGTCGTTCAACCGTGGGGTCGAATTCTTACAGTTCACCGACGGTCGCGGGTTATTAGACGTTTGTTTATCTACGTACATGTACGTGTTTTATTGATCTGATTTATTCGTTTCAGGTAAACGTCTTGTACGGTAGATCGGCGGGTAATGGTAAATAGTTAGAAAGTTAAAGGATTTTTAAAATCAAGGCAAAGTTTAGCACTTTAGGCCTACTCCTAGACACGCGGGTGAAAACGGTGCTGCGCATGATTGATGATGTCCTCCCGACCGAATCCGGCCACGGCGGCCGATCTACAAGAGATCAGCCAAGTGCGCAGGGTATATCATAGTGCACAAGCGTTTGCGCAGACACAGGTGCACTCACTCTTCCTTTTGCTCTCGTAGCCCGATGAGACGGATAACCGACACGACCGGAGAGAGATAAGCTGTAGAGGCGGTGACATTAAACCGACCTCTTAATAACGACTTCCCCAAGCCACAGCTAGATGGCGTCGACAAGAAGCCGGGACCGACTTTTTACATGCCCATCCGACGCACGGATCATCTTACTTTTCAGGCAATCGGGTGATCAGCCCGTGATGTCCTAATCCAACTAAGAAACAACAACACAAAGTCATTGCCCTCCGCAGGATTCGAACCCACGAACTCCGTTTTGCAGAGCGCGGGCCTATACCACTATGCCACGAAGGCAGTTATATTACGCATACTATAAATATACGACCACGAAAACCGTAGCCAATTCGAATGAGAACTCACAACAGCTCGAAGAATAAAACTGTTCGTTTCCCCATTTAATATCTTCGCATCGGAGCAGCGGCGTCGCTCTTTTCTGTTTGACAAACGGACGTGTAAACAGTAAACAATAGAAACTCGCGTACCGCCTCGCTTTAATAATTAAACGGCGTTGTCAGCGAACGAATTCCGCTTTCAATTTTGTCATTGCTTAATTAAAAGCCTATGGGTTTAGTCGTTGTTTTACGCGTCCATTGCCCGCGCGTGCTCTACGTAATATTTTTGATTAATTATCCGACAGCGACATTACTCGTTTCTCGTCGTACTTGTTGACGAAAATTAACGCAAATTCCCACGTTCCAAATTTGATTTTTAATATGCGATTTTGCACGGTATGCGGTCTGCGTATGTATGTATGTATGTATGTACGTATGTACACAATTATTTTAATATTAAACAGCAATTAATGAAATCATTATCAATTTTATAACATATTCCACGTAGTGTTGAGCATGAATATTATGATTTTTTTTAAATTGCTGCTCATACAGTAAAAATGATTTTTTAGTCCTCTTTTTGTTAGTTGGCAACAGAACAATGGATTGGGTTATTTGAGATACTTTTATCAAAAATCGATAGTATCCCAATCAAATTGTTGACAGCAAAGAACAAACCGATATCTACAAAATCATTAGTTTTCAGGGGAGCGAATAGGGCAAAAGTGTTATAACTTTGCCAAGAACAAAGCAAGCTCCTCCATTTTTAAAACAGTTAATTAAAACAGCATTAGGAAGAAATTAAGAAGGTCGGTTAAGTGATATGTAAATTATTTTTCAGTTGAGTGCTTTCATACTTCGTAATTCGTATAAATATATGTAATTGTCTTTATGTACGTCAAATTAGCACTAAAAAGTAAGATACTTCGATAAACAAAACAATTCTAGATAAAAATAAAAATTCTAAATTCGATTGTGTAAAAAATCGAATTTTGCAAAAATGCAGTTGTCTTTTTATTCTTTGCTGTCGCCGAAAAGTAAACGAACTCCCGTCGACATAAAATAAACGATTTTAGATAATAATACATTTACATATATAATAAAAAGCGACAATTTCAAGTTAATGTTTCGTATTGATTTCAAATTCGAAATATTTAACGTGTAGTAACGTATTGTAGACAAACGCCCAGATCCGGAACAATCATCTATACTTCTTACAAATTACTGTCCCAGCGGGGAAACGAACCCACGACCTGTGGAACCGAAACGAATAGCCTAGCAACTGCGCTATACTGGTCATAAATATATTTTTTTTATGTAGTAGGCTGACAAACGAGCAAGCGGTTCACCTGATGGTAAGCGATTACCGCTGCCCATGGACAT
>DWHO01005720.1:0-10136 GCA_018247575.1 Eurytides lysithous rurik | reverse complement strand
TTCTTTTGATATTATTTGGGTGAGGTTATATGGGTCAATCTTTAGGTTTGATGATATGATTTCGTGTTCAAATCTTGTCTTGGTAAATTTGGGGCACTCTTTCATCAGGTGGAGCATGGTCTGTGATGTTGATTGATCGCAAGGGCATCGGTCGTCTGGTATAATTTTGAATCTGTGTAAGTATTCCTTGTGATGACCGTGATTTGTTAGCAGCTGGGTTATTGCATAATTTGGCTTTAAGATTTCTATGACTTTTTGAAGGGTTTTATAATCTAGACATAATTTTTTGGTGTATTGGCAGTTACTTGTATCTTCGTATAGGTTTTCGGCCGCTTGTTGACTGAGGGATTTGGCCTTTGTCCTTGCGAAACTTAGTGGGAATGATGAGAAGTCTGGTTTTGTCTTTTTGTTTGCTGCCTGTTTGGCAGCTGTGTCTGCCTCTTCATTGCCTGTCACTCCAGTGTGTCCTCGAGTCCAGAAGAAGTCAATGTTTTTATTTTGGGTTTTAGCTGTTATTATCATTTTGTGTATGTCTAATGCTAGGTTATTTTTGGTTTGTCGGTTTGAGAGTTCTACTAAGCTTGCTTGGCTATCAGATGTTATGATAAAATCGGTGAAGGTCGTTTTAAGTGACCATTCGCATGCTTTCTTAATAGCAAAAAGTTCGGCTTGATAGACTGAGCAACTGTTGTGGAGTTTGTGTTTTTTGGTTACTTTACTATTGTCGGGAGTAAAGGCCACAAATGCTGCACCGACTTTGTCGTCACGCTTGCTGCCATCTGTGAAAATTTTGACTGATCCTGGATTTGAGTTTGTGTCTTGTTCTTCAGTTTTTTTGTAGTTGATGGTGACTCTATGGGCTGGGTGGAGAGCATGAGATGGTTTTACGGGTTTATCCAGAGATATATTATTGGGTAAAAATTTTGTTGTTCCTGTAAGTCTGCTTGTTTCAATTTCTGCTATTTCTAGTATTTTTGCTGGTAGAGGTGTTAAGTTTGCTAATGTGATGGAGATTGCGGTGCTGATAGTGCGGAAACCACGAACTATTTTAATTGCGATATTTCTTTGGAGTGATAGTAGTTTTCTTCTTACATATTTGTATTGTAGTACTTTTTGCCATACGGAAGAAGCATAGCATACTACTGGTGTAAGCTAAGTAAGACGCTCGGGAGGCGGAATGATAACGTTTGCATTGTTTCCTATCGAGTACATAGCGAGATTGCATCATCGCCGATATCGGTGATAAGGGCGCTCGAGATAGATTCGCTAGATGATATTTTTATTCGAGCAGCGGCCGCGGCGATCCGGCCCGATGCGCCTTCGCGGCTTAAGGAACTGCTGATTTTGTGTCACCCCGAGGTACGTAGTGTTGTAATTGTCGAAAATAACGTCAGTTTTGATATGGACCAAAGACAATCACCCTTATTTGGTACATTTACTGTTGTCAGGAATAATGTTAGATGTCAGCGAATTTCATTGCATTTTGTATATTAACGTTTGGTAAGGCCATTTTGCACTTCATAACTAGAAGAGGTAAAACGTTTAGCTTTAGAAAAAATAGTGAATTAGTACTAATAGAGGTGAATTAGTGGAGTAAACCACTAAGGTTTAGGATTGTTTATAGTGTCAACGCAATTGTGTTTTTTTCGCCGCTTAAAATCGTCCTTTAAACGGAGAAATTATCAAGCCTTTCCTTCTCCACCCCTTGCAAAAATTCCCACCTTAAAGGCGAGCAACGCATTTGCAAAACATTTTTGCATATCCCTTTCCATCTAGTGAGCCGCTTGTCCGCCCATTCCATAAACAAAAGTATTTATGTCTGGAAAAAGGACTTAAAATTTCACTTGCACTTAGAGGTTCGAACGAAAAATTTTATCTATTGCATTTATATTACGCGATTACCCCCGTCATGTGACCGCTGCATTCAGCGCGTGTTGACAGCATTCGTAAAAATGACGGAAGCAGCGCGTCTTTTTAATGGATCCTTATACTTTGTATGCTGGTATTAAGTATTACGAAAACAAATTGAAGCCGTTATTGCCATAGTGTGCCTGAATAAAGTGTAACGTCTATAATGCTGTGGGTAACGGGTTGTTTTCCCACTTTAAAGTAATTATTCGGGAAAGAAATACCATTTGTATTTAAAGCTAGTATGTAAAGTAAATGCAATATGGAGAGTAAATATAAACTTCTTTATAGTTTTACTAAATTGTGATCGCCAACTGAACGTTTTCACTATATAGTTCTCGGTTTTCATGGTTACAAAGTTATTATAGCTCTGTCATAAACATTTAACCTTTTAATTCATAATACTTATTCCCTCCCTCCTCCTGCCGCCCTCTTTTGAGAGTTCCCCCCCCTTAAAGGTTATCACTTCCGCCGCTTCGTCGTCAGCCTAATCCATAAAAAAAGTAAGATTTTTTATTTAATTCAGAAACAAGAGGTGGACCTCTATGTCCTTTTATTAAGCTAAGGATACATGTCCTTTAAGCCAGAACACGTTTTACATTACTGTATGGTGGTATAGTAACGGTACGACGATACCAAAATCGATATCAAAAAACAGTAACATAAATTTTACCACTTTGACTATGCAAAATAGCCTTACCGTCATTATTATTACTTCCTTATTTGTTTTCAGAGGTTTTTATATCGCTCGATGATGAATGAACACCAATACCCGAAACAAATAAAATAAATAAAAATTAAAAATTTAACGATATGCAAAAGTTGCTACAAAAGAATTGCAGTGAAATTACAAGTAGGCGCTCTAAATATGGTTAACGACGTTATAAAACTTAATATTTTAGAGTGTTTGTAAGAATAATAACATTTAAAAACATTGTGATTTGAGAATTGAAAAAAAAAAACAGAAATCAGTTCTATAATATTTGAAGCAACAGTCGCTACTTACTCGAAATAATTTTTGAGGGTATATTGTTAAACGGAATCTAATTCAAGTATGCGATTAAGGTAGATTGGTGTTTTGTAATTTTCAAAGGCAGCACACGTGTTTTGAGCAATTAAACATCACGAGATGATCTTGACACGTCAATAATAGTAAGTAACTTTTATTCTATTTTCTCTCGTTCGTGTTAATTAAGTTTGTAAACATAATCGCTAATAAACTGTACAAATTTTTAGACGAGTACATTAATAGCGCATTGAACGCAAGATATAAATAAAAGACGCATGTATGTTGGTGTACGATTTTTCTGTTTGATTTTAAATTGGTGTTTATTTTTTTACTATATGTGTTAGATACCCTAGATAAGCAAATTGCATGTGGGATAGCGACCAGCATGCTTATGACAGTATGTTGAGGTAGAATGCTGAGGTTTTTAAACTAATTAAACATTTTGTTTGTTACCTAGCTATGTATGATACGATATACAGTAATTTTGTTGGAAACGTTGTTCTTTGAATACAGTCAGGGCGTGATTTAGTGGAGGATCCCAGGCTAGAGACCCAAGGCCTCACAAAAAAGGCCCACAATAGAGATCTGAAAAAAATACTTCCTAATTCCAACGAGTAAACAACTTTACCTTTGATATTGTTTTTCGATGTGGAAAAAAGCTGAGATGGTTCCGTTCAATAACGCTAAAATATAACTTGGCTTAATATATGTCTGTTAAAAGAATTTACTTGGTTTGACAATACATTATTTATTGAAAAACTCGACTTGAAAAATAACTTGGGGCTAGTGAGCCTTCACTCCTTTGTTTCCCTAGGGCCTCCAGCACTCTTAATCCGGCCCTGAATACAGTTAGAATTAACGTTACCACTTCCCTAGTAGAAGAGCCGGCATTGAAAATGTGTATTTCGAGTTTTGCAGTCTCGTCACTGCTGGAATTCTACCATTTTGTGATTGACGTTGGCATTGTAGGTCTTGGATTTATTTTCAAGACGGGCAGTGTCCTTTAATTAAATATAACAATGATGATTTTAATTTCATATTATTAAAATCAAGATCGTCAAATATTACCACTTAAACTGTTATTAGATTTTTACTGTGTTTCGAATGTGACTTTTTTATTAACTTTTAATTTTATATTCAATTACACCACATACTTAATATTGTCTATATTTTGTAAATATTGACTATAACTTGTCTATAAGAGTAGTAAGTTGTGAGTTCATGATAAAAAGTACATTTGGATAGCAAATAGACACATGAATTTGATTTTGAAATAATCATTTTACGGCAGTTTAAGTTAGTCCCATATATGTACCACAATCAAAATTGGGGGAAAGTTAATTGTTAATTTTAAATAAGTACCTTATAACACCTTAGAGTAACCTGTCAATTTTGACACAACACGCATGTCCTCATGCGTGACCCCGCAGGACGTGGGGTCTATCCAATTCGTGGAAACTATCGTTTCCACGGAATAGGCTATCCGATGAAGCTTTACAGAGCCGCATAGGCTAAAAGCGTCAACGTCAGTTAAGATAAGATAAGATAAGATAAGATAAGATAAGTAACCTGTTAATTATGTGATTCACACCTAATGTCAGTGGCGGTACTACCATACAAGCCCGGCTTGCCGTACTAAGGAGTAAAATTTATAAATCTTAATTAGCACAAAATGCTCGCATGCAATGCTCAAATTTAAAAATAAATTATTCGGGAATTATGTGGCAAGCCGGGATTTTGGGTTTGTATGGTAGTACCGCCACTGGCTAATGTTACTGTTATCGTATTTTATAATATTTTGAGTGTAGTCTACTACCCACCGATGATTCAAAACTGTGAAATAAATGTATTAAAGGAGGCAATACAGAAAGTTTTTTGTTATATCCAGGCACCATGTTATCAGAGTCGTGTGCAGCGGAAGGGGCGGCGGGTGCCACTTTAGCCGTCGCCCTCCAATTCTTCGCAGCATCCCAGTGCTTGCTGCAAGAGGCTTGGCCCCAACAGTCCAGTTTGCTAAGTGCGTACGGCTTTTGCTTTAAATCACGGCCTAGTTATTTCCTGGCTGTATTCCATCGGTTGATAAGTGGTGATGCAAACATTTATAATTTCGTAAACTTTAATTATAATACAGATTCTGTTTATGAAGGAGCAGGCAAGCGGTACACGCCACCTAATGGTTAGTGCTGCTGTCTATGGGCATTTGCACTACGAAAGGCCTTTAAGCGTGAATTTTTGGGTGGGGGAGGGTTTGGGAAGTAGGGGGAGGGAAAATGGATGCCATTGGGCACCTCGGACCAAGGCCGAAGAACGAACACTTAAACTTGACGCCAATATTCTGTGAGACGTTTTTAGACGAGCGATTGACAGAGCGAAGTGACACTTGCTCATGACAACTCAGTGTCACACAAAGGATGTGTTTCTCGTCACTCAGAGATTGAAAACGGTATATCTCGTCGCTCTAGTAATTACGCTAGCAATTGAGAAAGGTATGGGGTGGAGGCAGATGTAAGTAGGGGAGTGAGAGAATCAAGAAGGGGAGGAGGGGAATGGGCCACTAGTCACTTTACTCACCCGACGTAACGCGGAAGCAGGAACCTTCCACTTTACGCCGATTTTCTGTAAGGTCGTGGTACGGGCCGGTTCGAGTCGGCCCATTCATTGACTGGCCTGTTGGTGCAGTGATTAGTGCTCCTGACTGCAAAGGCAAAGGGGTTCGATTCCCACCCATGACAGAATATTTGTGCGATGAGCAATAGGTGTCTGGGTGTTAATTATCTATATTAGTATATATTTAAAAATATTTAAGTTTGTATATCAGTTGTCTGATCACCATAGTACAGGTTCTGCCTAGTTGATGATCGAATGGCAATGTGTGAGATGTCCCATGATATTATTATTATTATTCATAGTCGTGTGGCTCTTCGGCCTATAAAATAGGGAATAGCCGTGTGGCTCTACAGCCTATAAAATACTACTACTACTGTTTAATTAGTGGCAGATAGGCGGTTCAACCCTTTTTTCTTTAAGGAAAAGAAGTTGTGCAAACCGAACCTCCGGTTAACAATCTCCTTGACACTGAGTTTTTTTTTTATTTCAGATGCATCTTCGTTCGACTTCATCGTGGTCGGGGGCGGCACAGCCGGTTCTGTATTGGCGGCGAGGCTCTCGGAGCTTCATGGGATGAGCGTACTACTCTTGGAGGCTGGCGGGGATCCGCCGCAAGAAAGCATTGTAACTATTTGTCTAAATCATCATACTTCAATTCTTCTAGATATAAAACAAATCAGGCTTAGTTTAAAATATCAGTGGTCGCAATAGCGGCTTGTAGGCAATAATGTTAAGTCAATTCGCTTAGCAATAGATATCACTTTAAAAATTACAAAATCTTACAGAGCCAAAGTGTGTCATTGATTAACGAAATTTTATTTTGTAAACGCGATTCAAGAGGAAGATCTAGAACGTAGAATGGTTGTCAATTCAATTTATTTAACTGCTGTTAATTTTTGACGTCTAATAATGGCTTGAAGCGAGCCCGCGTTGCAACAAATGTAATGAAAGGATTTATCTATTTTTTATTATAAACACACTTAGTGATTACAAAGGGCGGACTGAATGCCTGTAGGCGTTCTCTCCCAGTAAACCTGGGGTGTTGTAAGAAAAAAAACAGAAAAATTATTATAGGTGTATCGTTAGGACATTTTAATAAAGAGAATGTAACAAAAATGAAATAGAGCACAATAATATATATAATCAAATAAAATAAAATTTTTAAAATATATAATAATATACACATTCATAAATACGTATATATATATTCATGAGTAATTGTTAATGCTGATAATAATATCTATCATACAACTTTGCCAAGACCAACTTAAATAATAATCTCTTAGGAAGCGCTTAAACGCAAGTAGCTCCAGAGTGGTGTAGCCTGTACAGTAAAAGACTTACCGAGGAAAGATGCTAGTATTACGTTTTGGAATTGTAATCTTAAGATAAGAACATTTCTTTCATCGTTTTATCAGAGATATTGAAAGTTATTTTAAGATAGGACAGAGAAGTTGGATCGTTTAAAATCAAGGAAAGATTAAGCAGAATTCTAGAGCTACCGCTTTTGATGAATAATGTGCAATTTAAGACAAAAACGAGAAATATGACCAAAGTTATGAAGGCCAAAGACGTATCTAATGGAATTATTATAAAAGGCGCTCTAGCTTGTTAAGAAGTTCTTTGTATATCTGCATAGTCAATAATAGACCAAATAAGCATCTGCACAAGTATAAGCTTAATATTAAAAGGAAGAAAATTCTTTAGATGGTAGAGGGTTCTTAAAGATCCAGACATTCTACGGCTGACTCCATCCATTATTAGGTCTAGTTTTTTAATTGTTTTAGACAACGTTATGATTACACCGGACTGACGGTAAACTTGAATAATCAATATAAGCTAACGATTTATATTATTAAAATTAATAATAACATTTATTTAAATTTTTACCCCGGACATAATTTAACTTGGATAGTCAATATTAGCTAACAGTTTATATCTCGGCTAAAGAATCCATTTCTCATAAATGAAAATGATACGATAACTTAGTAATTTCTTTTTCGTCACCGGCACCGGTATCGGTAGGCACCATGACAAAATCGCGCCGGCTTTTAGAGTGCCAACTTGTTGTACTGACGCCACAATTTGTGTCCAAATCATTTAAATGCTTTCAGATACCCGGATACCGAGACACGCTCAAGGCGAGTCGATACGATTGGAACTTCACCACGGTGAACGATAACTTCTCCAGCCAAGCATTGAGAGACGGAATGCAACGGCAGCCGCGAGGAAAGATGCTGGGCGGAAGTGGATCACTAAACGATATGGTATACGCTAGAGGTTTTCCCGCAGATTACAATGAGTGGAGCACCATCGTCGGGGATGAATGGAACTGGGATCACGTGCTAGAATACTTCAAAAAGACCGAACACTTGACTGACGAGAGGATAGTCGACGACCCGGAACTGAGAAGCCACCACGGCGTCGGCGGAGAAATACAAGTATCCGGTAGCAACGAGTCGCTACCCTCGACGGATAGATTTCTGAAGGCGTTCGAAGAGTTGGGTTTTAAGGTGGTTAAAGATATGACGTATCCAAATACCCTAGGGGTTGGACGCTTTTCACACACTATCAAGGAAGGCAAAAGGCATAGCTCGTTGACAGCTTTGCTGAATGAATCTGCGAAGAAGAGCAACCTCCAGGTTTTGAAAGAGGTTCATGCGGCGAAGGTACTCATCGAAAATGACACGGCCATAGGCGTAAGTGTCATTGTTGACCAAGATGAGTTCCATTACTACGCGAAAAGAGAAGTTATTTTATCTTCAGGCACGTTCAACACTCCTAAACTGTTGCTGCTCTCAGGAATCGGGCCAAAGGAGCATTTAGACGAATTAGGAATACCTGTGGTTAAGGATTTGCCGGTGGGCGAAAATCTACACGACCACATCATGGTGTTGACCTATCTATCGGCAGATAACGGCACTTGCGAGATCGACAAACGCGATGCGTATTTGGATGCTATCAAATATTTATACGACCGCTCGGGGGGTCTATCCAGGACTACGGATGTGGGAGTTTACATTTCCCTGAACGGATCGGTAGAGGCTAATGTTCCTGACTTCGCTATTTATCCCACTTGCATGCCTCGCGAGAGCGGATTTTATGAAGGTTGCTCAAATGTTCTGGGATTTAAAAAGGAGATCTGTGAGAAACTAGTCAATGAAAATAAGAACAGAGAACTGTTGACGCTAGCCGTGGTGTGCCTTAAACCAAAATCGAGGGGCATGGTGCGTTTAAGATCTGCAGATTATTGGGACGAGCCCCTAATCCATTCTGGAACGTTTAGCGACGTAAAGGATTTGGAGGGCTTCCCACAGGCGTTGGATATAGCGTGGGCGGTCACCAACACGAGCTATTTCAAAACTAAAAAAGCGCGCGTCATTGATATGGGAGTGGAGGAGTGTATGGCATTAGAAGGTAAAAATAAAAAGAAGTGCATTGCAAGAAATACGGCAATGTCGGCCTGGCATTCTGTCGGAACGGCAGCCATGGGGTCTGTGGTGGATTCGCGTCTGAGGGTGATAGGGATACGAGGGTTGAGGGTGGCGGATGCCAGTGTCATGCCAAAGATAATACGGGGAAACTCGAACGCACCTGTTGTGATGATAGCGGAGAGAGCCTCTGACTTCATCAAGGAAACCGTAGTTTAGTGACGACTGTATTATTATTTTATTTTCGACTATAATTATTGTAATTAATGAATTTAGTGATAATTTTATGAAATATTCTCGTATGATACGTGCGTCATTTTAGCATGATTTTCTATGACAATTTATTGATTGTTAGTTTACGTGTTTATTATATGTAAGTAGATGAACTAACGGATTTTAGTTTTTTTTTATTGACGAATTAGAAAACATGCAGTACTTTAAATTCCGAAATTCTTTTATTTGGTTAACCCTTACAATTTACAATTTCTTTAAAATGAAAAACTGTATTATATATATTTTTTTTAAATTGACAGATTGTAAGCAAATGGTTGAGTACTACTTCATTCTTTTGAGGGATTTAGTTTCCCTTATGGCAAATAAACGGCAGTTAAATTTGAATTTATTAAATATTATCTTTCTACGCGATAGTAAAATAGTATAGATTGAAATAATTTTCGAACAAGTGTTACCTCAAAATTCTAGATCTTCCAACAAATGTAAATGAGACTTATAACGATGCTAAGCTGTTTCATAAATTTAAAAACTAACGTATGATCTCTATGAATTGGTTCAGTAATTCTATAAGTTAGTTATGTTGGCTTAGATAAGATGACATTACATAAGATACAGTAGTCAAGCACTTACATAAAAAACAAAATATAAATTTTCATCACGTACGCTTCGCATAAACGTCCTATCTTCCTTTGAATATTCATTGCATTTACAACTGTATTAATTAAAACTTTCACCTGTTACCGATCGTTTATAGAGAACAGTATCATTTTCACTCCATCAAAGGGCACGTGACGTAGGTTACGTCATAAGTTATGCTCGTTGTGTGCTTGGGGGCAGGTTATTTATACGTTTTGCATAATAATAATGTCCTCCCGACCGAATCCGGCCACGGCGGCCGATCTACAAGAGATCAGCCAAGTGTGCAGGATATATTATAGTGCACAAGC
>DWHO01005719.1:0-10138 GCA_018247575.1 Eurytides lysithous rurik | reverse complement strand
CCTATATACTACGGTGAATGAGTCACGCAGCAGCCCGTTCTGCTACTTAATGGGCGGACTCGAACCGGATAAGTACCACGACTTCATGGAAAATCGGCATAAAGTGGAAGTGTTTGTGCTTCCGCGTTTCATCCGGTGACCGAGGTAGCCGGTGGTCCAGCCTCTCCCTTTCCCTCCTTCGATCTCCCAAAAACTCCTTAAAGGCTGGCAACGCATTTGCAACTCTCAACTTTTGGTTTTGCGAATGTCCATGGACTATTGGTCATTGCTTACCATTAGGAGAGCCACTTCCTCGATAAAAAAATACTGTATTTGACCTTGGGCTGAATATTAAATATTCAGCAAGTTGTATAGCCCAATAACCGAGTTCGGCCACACTAATTATACCGTTGTAGAACTATTATATAAATTTGCATTTCGTTTGATTAGAAGTACTCTTCCTGTCGAGTCGGATATCTGACTCTTTTTGAAACTAACTTAGAAACTGTAAGTAGACCGATTTTGTAGATGTCTTTTGGCGGTAATATTTCCATATGGCTACTAAGTGATGGGATTCTATGCTAAGGTACCGCATTGTAAGTAATTCTACTGCCATGCTGAATTGTAAGTATGAATATCAGTCGTGTGGTCATAGTTTATGTAAGTATAGTACAGGCTCTGCCTGTTTTACTACCACCACACGTGGGAATATTCTATTCTGCTATTGGAATAGAATTTTGATATTTACCTTGATTTACACTGAATGGAGAAGTGGGACCACCAGAGCTTGATGGGCTCCACTGATATTCCGTCCAATATGGCGACGACAAGCTATTCTCACCAGTGCTGGAAGTTGACTGAGGGCTCCAATCCCATCGCGTCCTTTTACTTGATGAAAAACCCCTGTATTCAGGACTGAATCCTGATTGATTACCGTCCGAATAGGGCGATAGAGGAATTTGATCATTTCGATCAGGGCTCATTGGCACATGCGACTGTGAGTTTAACGGCCACTCGGGGCTCTTCGGCTCCCAATACACGCCTGCCGACCAATCTTTGCTTGCCATTTTGATCAATTGGGATTTCTGTATACAAACAAAATAAATAAGTTATCCATCTACTTTGCTTTGCAGCTAAATGTTGTCATTAAATGTATTTTCTTACTTACTTTCTTTAAATATTTAGGGCTCCCTGATCTAGTCCGCTTGAGGCATTTACGCCTCGGTAGTTGGTTATCTTCTTCGCTTTGACTGTCATCTGTAGCGTCACTGTCTATCGCATCGACGAAGCCAACAATCATATTATCTCTTTCTATAACCACTTTTAACTCATCCCCACTTTTAGAAAGTAAAGGGCTTTTACGTCTTAAAAATAAACCTTTACCTTCAAGGTGACTAACATCATCACTTTGTGGTTTATTAACATCATTAGAGTTTGTGGAAGCAAATGTCTCTTTTGTTTTTCCCTTAAATTTTATCACTTTAGTTGTTTCACCCGAATCATCAACATTTTCTAAATTGTTGTGCTCAAAATCCATGGTTGTGAGGTAATTAGTCAATTTATCAGTAAGCAAACCAATAAGACCCTCGTTAACTAAAATTTGGAATGCTGTAAATGATTATGACTTAAAAATTTTACATACCATAGTAAAGTTGAATAGAACTTTCCTTACCACAAGCGAATACCAATTTAATTAGATGATAAAATAAAATAATTATAATCAAATTACATTATTTTAAAATTATTATCTTAATGTATTAATGATTTATTAATGATATTTTTGCTGTGCCTACATTATGAAAAAAATCTATCATTAGTTATCCAATTACTTTTGTCTTCATAAATATGCTTGATTCAAAACTAATGAAGTGTGAATTATACAGGAAATGAAACTATACTTACATGAGTCGTCAAAAACATATTGGAGTAATGCATGCATGGCATTAGGATTGATTCGTGCTGAGGCCACAAGTAATGGTAGTCCACCACAATGACGTAGACGAGACCTATTCACAGATTCGCCACTTAACTGAGCGAGAGCTTTAGCGGCGCCTTCGGGCCACCATGCCACATCTTAAATAATTATAGAAATTAGAAAAACTTCTTATTAATCATTTTTAATAAGTAATTAGATTATAAGATAATTTTTATAATATATATTATATTGTTTTTACCTAAATATTTTTTTATAATTTTCGGTAAAACTTTTAAGCTCTATTATTAGTTTTCCTAAGAGGTTTGAAAAAAAAATTACCTGTAAGTTTTTGCAAAATACCAACTAAACATTCCACAAGGCCTGCTGTACCCAAGAGAGGTCGACAAGAGGAGACATAACACAAATTAATTAGGCACTTTAATGCTGTAGATTCATAATTTTTTGTTAGGGCTACAAGGCACTGATAACCTCTCCCATCACCTTGAATCTGCAAAAATAGATAATGTGATATACAATGCAAACTATAACATAATTTCTCTGACACTTGTATCTCAAAACAATTTTTTTAACATACCTGCTCTGCACAATGAGGATTAAGATATGTAGTAAAATAACCCAAGCATTTTAATATGCCAATAATGAGCTCTTCATCACTCTTCTTTAGTTCTTCAGTTTCCTTTTCAGGATTTGAAGACTTTATGATACCAACAGATTCACATTGTACTGTCAAAAGTATAGCAATGCATCTCACAGCATTTAAGCTTAGCATTTCTTCCCTTTTTTCAGCTACCATCCATAGTTGTCTAACATATACAAATATTAAATATCATATTTCATTAATTAGATAATGTAAACATTATGTGTATGTAAATATTATGATAATAACATACATACCTCAAGATAAAAGTATCATGAGGTATGTATATTAATATCATATATGTCTTAAAAGTTTAATAATCATAATAAATGATATATAATTAATATCAAATGTAATAAAATGTTATTTAAGCTATGTCAATTATTTATAGGAACTTAATGAAATCAACATTTGTTTCTGGTATTTAAGCTGGTGAATAGAAAATGTTATGTAAATATGCATTTTAGACATAGATGTGTATCACAGTGTTCCATAACTTATACACATAGATTTTACTTAAGGATGTTTATAAACTTTACTCTATATTATAATTTTTTTTATAAACTCTATTTACTTTCTTACCTAAGTGCTCGAACAGCCATTGTCAGAGTTGCATTTGATGTATTTTTATCTCTACTTTCAATCAAAGTAACAAGAGCAGCAACAGCGCCATGGTTATGTAAACCTTCTGCATTTGATTGTCTCTGTGCTAAATTGCCCATTACTCTGCATGTTCTTCCCAAGATACTGTCGCGACATACTGTCTTCAATATGGACACCAATGGACCAAAACTATTTAATTGTCCTACCTACAAATAAAAATTTAGAGTTTTAATAAAATTAAAAAACTAATTTCAGTGAATAACAACAACACATTTTAGTAATTTTTTTATAAAATATAGGGATTTCACAAGAACTATATATGAAATGTAGTAAATATTAATAAAGATTTGGTTGATAAGTAATACAGTTGGCATTTTTTACTGAACTGGCCTGATATTACTTTATAATTTAAGTGATAAAAGCAGTGTTTAAAATTACAATTTTTCAAGTTTTTATTATACATACCAATAAACTACTTTTTTCCTCTAAACAACAATTACCAAGTATACTTAATGTTATATCTAATATTCTTTCATTTGGTTTCCGAAGGTGTGGTAATAAGTTTTCTAAACCACCACAATCTCTAAATACTTTTACACCAATGTCATTTGAAATTACTATATTTTTTATCTTTAATAGACTGTCCTGAATACGACTTGACGATGTAGATTTTAGACCTTCTATTATCGACTTAACGTGATTTTTATCCATTGTCATGATTAAAAAACAATGGATAAATATGTAAATTGAAAACTAAATGAAAAACATGCTCAATTTTTTAACTAAATATATAAATATTTACACCACATACGAACAAAAAATTGACATTGACGTTTGATATAAAATTTACAAAATGATACAAAATGTAAATATAATCTGTGTATGGATTATATTCTAATATTACAGTAGACAAATTATATCTGTAAAGATTCTAATTTGTTTATGTAGTACAATGTGAAACATTAATAAATATTGAAAAAAATTCTATTTTTTATAATTATTTCTACATCTGTCTGATTTAGAAATGGTATTATAAATATATCCTATAGTCTGTTCGGGCATCTGACAGAATTAAAAAATTAAAGATAAAAAAATTGCGTTTTGAGATGACAGAATTTCTGATACGTTTTTTACATTGAAGCTACTGTGATTGATAATTTTTGTAACATAAAATTGACATGAAATCGTTTTGTGAGAGATGAGCGTCTTCGGGGATTTTCAACGTGTGTGGGTGCAACGTTTTCCTGAAAGTGCTTTACCAGCCGCTTGGGAAGAGGATGTCAGGGCCAATTTAGCTAAACATAAACAGAAAGTAGCTATACTGAGAGAAGAGCTGGAGAAGGAAGAATTTTATGTAGAATATTTGGAGACGTTACTTTCTGATGTGGAAAAGCACAAAGCAGCTGCCCAAGGTAACAGGGCGGCACCGCCCTCTGGTACTGACATCAATGACGATAAGACTTCTGATAGCAAACAGGTATAGTCATCACTACTCTCATTGATTTCTCGTAGTGGTTACCATATATGTAAACAATAACCTAAACAAGTTTTTTGTTGTGTTTTCTTTCACTTAAAATTGTATTTAGTTTTACTTTTGTGCTTTATCTGCATTTTTATTCAGTTAATAAATAAATATAATGTTCATATTATCAGATGAATTCATAGGTTTTCTATATACGCTCTTAATCATGCTTATCTTTGCTTTACTTATAGGATATCTTTCTAAGAAATAGTGACATTAGAAATGCATTATTCATTACATAACGGAAACATTAGTACTAAACTCATTGGATGCACACCAGTGCTATTACCTAAGTGTTTTATTCCAACTAACCTTTTGAATATTCATTCATAACTGTTACTTTTGAATAGCTAATGATTATAAATCAACTGTATCATAGTTTGTACCATTGAACCAAAACAATGCATAAAAGAAATGCTTATTTAAAACATAATTTTTATCATATTTATTATTTTGTGTCAAATAAAAGCTTAGAGTTTTGTACAACCTGGGTGTATTTTTACAGATAATAAAGTACAATTATAATATACAATTTGTAACAACAATAATTTACAATTAATTTATTATGATACAAATAATGAGTACAATAAAATTATATAGCTATGTTATTTTACTGTACATTATTTCTTTGTTCTTCTTAGGATTCAAATACTGATTCACTGTCCAAGAAGAGTGAAATCAGCTTAGCAAGTAGTAATAATGAGGAAATAAATGAGCCACCAGAGACGGAAGAAGTGCAGCTTAGGCCTAAGCCAGTTCACATTGGTGAAAGAAGTTCTGTGAACCAATGCATTAATGAACTTTCTTCTAATTTAGCTGTAGAAGCTCGTAGAAGATGTAATAGTGAAGTGGTACAGAGAACTGAACCTGATAGAGATAATAATGGTAAAATTTTGTATTTTAATTGAAATAATATGAATATTTATATATATATTAATTGTTACAAAAATATATACCTTACCCATACATGTGGTAATGTGTCAAATTTGTTGAATTTTTGTAGTGCCTGTAGAAGAAAAAAGTCCAACACAAGCTAAAAACCGTCCAATGTCCCAAGCTGGTGACTTTATTACAGTAATTGAAGTTAATGGTTTAAAAATAGCTGAGAATGCATCTAAAACAACAGAAGAATCTCCTCAGTCACCTGAGAGTACAACAACTGATTCTGCTGTTGCAACAAAGAAGAAAGTACCTCCTAAGTAAGATTTGATTCCCTTTTGGATTTGCTTTTCTTTCCTGTATTATATTAGCAAACATTAGTAGTTTTCTGCTAGATAATCATTACTTGGATAAACTATGGAAGTAAGTTTGTGAAACGGTCATATATTATTGTTTGTTTTTAATATTTTTTTAACAGACCACCACCAAAAGTGTTCAGTAAACGTGGTGCATCCTTGCCAGAATCTGGTTTGTCAGAAGACAGTCCTCCATCCTCTTTAGGGCGCAGATTACGCAGTGCAGAGTCTCGCGAATCTATTGCCAGCAGGGCATCAACACCATCAATCAGTGAGAGAGTAAGTTTTTCATTTTAATTAAGTTTCGTATATATATTTCTAATGATAACACATAATTACATGTATATATTATTATTTGTTTAGTTTAAAAAAAATACATATTATTTTTAGAATCATAATGTAATGGTTTTATATTACTAGTCTTTGTTTTTCTCCAGGTAAAAAGTTATGAATCAATAAATTCATTGTCTTCTGAACGTAAAAGATCAGGCGGGGCTGCAACACCTCGTTCAATAGATGAGGAGATTACATCTACAACACCTGATTTGCCTGAAGTAAATGATGCAGATAAATCGGCACCAATTTCTCTTGAAAGTATTCCTGCAGTGGTGCCCACTGCTGAAGATGAACCCTACTATGATCAAGTGCCTGTTGATATTAATGATGGAGAATATGTTTATATCCAAGCCGGTATGTAATTTTATGTTTGCCAACCCAAAAAAAAAAAGAGCAAAAAAATTAAAATAATGCTTTGCAGACATTTAAAGCGAGTTTTATGCTTTTATACTCCATTGCAGCTTGAGGGCACGTTACTAACGATACGTTTCTGTATTTAATATATTTTGATATATATGCAATTGATCATCGTAGGTGGGACGGGTTCAAGCGAGGACGCATCCAGCGGAACTAGCACCCTTCCTCTGAGCGCTGGGACTGCACCCACTGCGCCGACCGCCCCTCGTGCACCAGACTCACCGCCATGCGCCACCGCCCCTAACTACGTCAACATACACTACTTCATACAGTGAGTACTCTGTTTTTCAATATGCTAGTTTGTTAATTATGTTTAAGATATATAGTTCCTCTTTAACAGTTGTTTTATACAGTGAGCCCATAACTTTATTTAATAATTTTATTAATTTGAGGTAGTTATACACGCAAATTGGATTTTTGATTGGTATTGGCACTAACGACGCGGGTCATGAGTTCGATTCCTACCCAAAAGTAAAAGTTAATGAATATTGTGAGTAGGTGCATTATTCCACCGAAAATACACGCTGTACGTGTATGGTTTGTTTTTGCCAGTGAGCATTCAAATAAGACAACAATAACAAATTTTGGTGCCCGTATTAAATAGGTCCATTAATAGTCATCGCAGTGCGTAATTTGAAAGTAAATGAGGATGTTCCTCTTTTATGTTCATTAAAAAGATTGAAAGAACTAAAATATGAAACATATGGAAACATGGACAAATCTGTATTAAAAATTACAAATATTAAATAATCCATATGACAATATTTTAAAAAATGATGACCTGTTTGGCGCAGTCGCTAAGCTATTGGCTTTGTCGTCTTAGGTCGTGGGTTTGATTCCCACCCAGAAAAAAACATTTTCACGAACTACAGATAATTACAACATATACCATCATGTTCAAATGTGAATACAGAATTTGTGATTTCGTCTTGTATGTTTTTTTATTAAGTTTCAAAACTACTCTAGAAAGTCGAGTGTTTTATTGCAAGTAAATAGAATGAAGTACAATATTTTGCACTTATAGTTCAACCTTTATGCTTCAAACACTGCTTGGCTTCGTACTGCACGACAAGCTTCACAAACTTTTGGAAAGGTTTGCCACATAGTTGACCATAGGGAAAATAATACCTGCTAAAGCGGACTGCAGAAAAGTCCTATCGTCCCTTCGAATTACTCGGCATATTATACGTATATTAGGTAAGTGGTAAAGTTATAATATCTATCGTTTTAATAGGCAAGGTGGTGAAGGCATAGATCCAAGTGAGGCGGGCGCCGAATTAGGGGACTCTAGCGACACTCCTCTATTGCTGCGGACTATTTCCTCCGACACTGAAGCCAGCGCGACACCGCCGGTCCTGAGAAAACTTCAGTCCCAGGCAAGTAAAGATATTCTTTTTTGTGACTTATGAAATAATAATATAATGGGACATTGCACACATTGTCATCTGATCTCAAACTAGGCAGAGCCTGTTCTATGGTAATCAGACAACTGATAAATATACTTATATATTTTTAACACATACTTATATAGATAAATAACACCCAGATACAGAAAAAATACCTCTGCTCATCGCACTAATATTTTGTCCTGGGTGGGAATCGAACCCATGGCCTTTGGCTTTGCATTCAGGTCCAAACAGTCTTGAACTCGGAAAATACACTAGAAAACATCTTAAAATCGATTACAAAATATATGTCGAGGACATTGTTAGATTTATTTTATGTCAGGTGTAAGTTTTCTTTATAAAACGTACTTGTTATTTGACCGTTTACATATACATATAGTTACAAAGAAATCATATAAAGATATAGGTTCATATGTAGATTCTTTTGGAGTGGTACTGCATCGCCAATTATTTTGCCAAGCAGTAATGTGTTATCAACACTGTTTGCAATTGTTACATCCTAATTACTGGGCATAGATATATAACATCTTAAATCTCTGGGTGATTGATTACCTATTTATCATCAGAGGTACGACATGCTCTTCTCTGCTCTTCATCTCCCACAAAAAAGAAATAATTTTATCCTAGGTTAGCTTAATAGTTTTATTTATATTTCTCTCTATCACCCTTAAGTGGACCTCTATAAAATAGTAGGTATTAAGTCCGCCTCAACGCAATTTTTACTTTATATCAAAATTAAACTAATTAATATCTAGTAAGTAGTGCTTATTAAAGTTGTTTTAATGTTCTTATTAACATTCAGTGATGAATTAGTTCTTTATGAAAACATTAGTTCAACTCATATTGCTTGCTTGTTTGGGAAAGTTTCAATGTATCTTTATCATTATTACGAGTGCCACTTATCACACTTCGTGAATGATGCTACATAAAGCTTTCATATGTGAACGGCTTGTACCTGTATTGTCAATTTTGCTATCTCATTATCCTTACTTCCTTGTTTAATGTTATAATTACAAAATAATGTTTAGAATACTAAGATCCATTACACAAAGCCTATCCTGCATAGAAAGCAAAAAAATATATAAAGTGCAACAAAATGGGCTACATTTTATTGCATATAATATATGCACTAATATTTGTTACTCATTACAAGCGATATTAAAATAATATTTTGTACTATATATTATATTTGGATGTTCCATTTCGAACTAGAAGCATTCTTGCTTAAAATTATTCTGCTTTTAATTGTACGTAATAACGCAATAGCAATCATTCGCGTCGTTATAAAATGTATATAAATAGCCATTATTTTTAGAAGCCGATGTTCAATGAATACCAATTAAACAAACAATCCGTTGCTTACAATTTACATCGGCCATAATGCTATAATACGTCGGTATTATAGCATTTAAGTGTCGACTTATCCCGCCGCGTCACCGGTGATTCATGAATAGCGTACTTATCTTTATTCAAATGATATGTGTAATCTTTTTCGTTAAGTGGACGTGAAAAACAATTAACTCGGCCGAATTGTTATCCTATTCTAAAGAAAACACCTTAGTTTAATTACCTTAAATGCTTAATTTTTTCACTGGCGCAATGGAGTCAAAAATATATCGATCACACCTTCTCACTTACCGTCAGGCGTAGAATGTCACATCAAATTATTTTTATAGAAGAAAAATCATAATGATAATAATTAATACTCACAATAAAACAATCTATTTATTGTATATATTTAAAAATATTGTTTTGTCACATTAATTTAAAATCTAAAAAAGATCCTTTGGACATATACAACTGCGATTGAACTTGTCATAGTTTTATAGAACATAACTTAAATTATAAGTACACCTAATTCTGTTTTTACACGGTTTTGATATAGCACGGTTTGAAAATAAAATGTTTTTAATTTTTTTACACGATTTTATTCCATTTAGTACGATTTAAAATTTTTTGTGCTTACCTTTTTTTTTGTCAAATTTAATACCTGCGAAATATGTTCATATCACAAATTTAGAGGAATTCCCTTTTTGTTCATACAAGCAAATTTACTGGTCAGAGCAA
>DWHO01005718.1:0-10139 GCA_018247575.1 Eurytides lysithous rurik | reverse complement strand
ATATCACATCTGCTAAATTAAACCGCAATACGCGGCAAACAACAGGATACCATCTATACCACCTGGATGGTTGGCATTCCACCACCTTGCTGTTTTCGCGTAAATTCCTGCTACGCACCGCGAAATTGTGGAATCGGTTGGCATCAGCGGTGTTTCCGGACTGATACGACTTAGGGTCCTTCAAGAAGAGAGCTTTATCCCACCTTAAAGGCCGGCAACGCATTTGCAAGTCTTCTGATGTTGCGAATGTCCACGGGCGGCGGTGATCGCTTGCGTGAGCCGATTGCTCGTTTGCCTCCTAATCCATAAAAAAAATCTCCTGAAAGGAAACTTTCGAGTTTCTATGACTCGTTATAAGAATTGAATAATAAAGAATATAAAAGTAAAATATAAACTAACGATACAACTAATTTGTCCCCCAAACCTACAAGAGGTGGTTCGACACGACATTCACTATTTACCTTTTTTTTTCCCGCGGGGAAACCATAGACCATGACATCTCGCTACAGAGCAGGGCCGTGTGTAGGACTCCGGTTAGTAAAATCGACTACCGACTAAAAACCCCACGGTTTTCATCTAGTCACCCGATGTTGGGACTATGGGTAGGCTCTCGCACTCTTTGCCGGTCCCGACGGCGTCAGTACTAATTCACAAGGACACTAAATGCGGTTTTGAACGAGGACCGCCTCGGGATTAGCTGTAGCGAACGACGGAGACCTCTTTGTCAGTCGCCCTAAGCTAAAGTTAGGTGGCGCGGAAGACTCGCCTTCTGCGCCCGGCTCTTCGAGCATGGATCGAGGCTTCAGAAGCTCTCCCGCTCTCCGCAGCTCCCTTCTGAAGAAGCACCTGCTCACAGAAGGTAAGAGTTCCACGACCTGACGCTCATAAGCATGCCGTTGATTAAAGCTGAGAGTGACGGGTCGTTTTCCACTGCTGCAACAAGGTCACGGCGCTCACCAAACCGGGCTGGGCACACCTCCAGGGACTGGGCACTCCTCCAGATTCACTATTTACCTACACTATGTCTTATACCTACTATGATTTCATACCTTTCGACCATTTAACTGAACTGAAACTTTTCGATCATCAATCATTGAACATGAATTTCAAATTATTAATCCACAGCCCATTAATGCACAGCCCATTAATGCACAGAATAAACTTATAACTGAGACATAAGAAATAAGTAACTAAATCTATCGCCATATGTGACAAGTGGTAAATGAGTTTATCGCTTACACGGAACCAAGCATGTATTACCCACAGCTCGTAAAAACTCACTCAGCTTCCGCTTTTGCTCGTAAACGACTTTATATATAGTCGTACGTATACCGGAATGTTCTATATTACATCTAAGCGAATATAAGCACGTTTCCCCTTAATGTTCATTCATAAACCATATATTTTATTTGTGTATAAGACAATATTTATTCATTTAAACGTATTTAATATGTAATGGTTTATTTTGCCAACTGCCATTAAAATTGATTTAAATACGTACCTTTTTATCTTTCTCGCCTGTGCCAAACAGATAATAAACTTTTAGCAAGAACATAATGAAAAGAGATGATGAAATGATTTTTTGATATTAGGTTCAATATCAAATAGTCCTGATATATATCGTATAAAACTTTCCAATATATATAAATATGAATCGTAATATACATAGATTAAAACTCATCTAACTTAGGCCACATCGGAATTTAAATTAAAAAGAAATGGTTATAACTTTTCAATGATCTAGTTTGTACAATCGAGCAAACGTTATAATGACTATGAGATAATACTCTGAATCTATTGTCTATGATAACTTTGTCCAACGTATATCTCATAGTTAAATGTAGCTATTGGAGGTAACGGTAGTGAATTGAATATTCACTTAAAACAAAGAATAAATACACTTTACGTAGACTCTTTCGAAAGATTAGGAGAGCCTGAGTATTTTTATCGTAATATTGTTTCTTTCTGAAATGATTTAATTATTTCGCTAAGCTTATAAAGTGTCTCGTACGTATCTACTATACGTAATAGTAACTTTTTTGCATTAGAAATCATTTAAATTGCAAAACATTAACATCTCTGCTCCCCTTCCTTCTCAAATTATTACAATTTGAATCGGCTACATCTGCCCCTGTACAGAACCGACACTGACCAAATCGATGCTCTATATTTATTCCGTTTCTGCTCTCGCTTTGTTCAGAAGTTCGTTTATTTTTTGCTTCACAGATCATCTGAGATTGGATTGTATGCTAAGAGCAAGAGACAAAACCAAGTCAAGATGGCGTTTCCATTTTTAAACGTTCAATAAACCTTTTGAAATCTTTGTAGTTTTATTTTAAATTTAATGGAGATTGTTTAAAATAAATATGACAATGTTTAAAACAGGACTTTAAGGAACAATTCACCAAAAAATAATTATGCGGTCTTAAATTTTAACAGATAACTAAAACTTTTACAACATAATATATTATAAAATGCCTGTAGTTATTGTTTTACGTATTTTATTACTAAGCATATAACGCTTTTCTGCCTTATACTACTTACATTATACTCGTACCTGTAAGTGTTTAGCTTGTTTTAAATCTGTTCACTTTGTATCTGCTCGTTCACGATTGAAAATCTATCGGTGATATCCTAAAAGGTTTTAAAGTTTTATACTGTAATGTACGACAAAAAATCTTATTTATTTAAGTAAGCATTGACTTTTTTATGTGTTAAAAAAGTGTGACAAAATCAAGAAATAGTTTTGAAACAAAGAATTAAATTTTACATAACTAATTATAAAAATAATAGACATTATAGTAAATTTTTTGCATTTTTTTTTAGATTTATTTCGCACATTTTTTATGGAAAATAATACAATAATTAAAATACAATTAAAACGCAGGCATTCGCAAATGTAAATTAGATCTGGGACGTAGTAATGTGCAATAAAACTTTTATACTTCTTAACTACTTCCGTTACAACTTTTAAAGAGCTTTCAGCTTTACAGCATTATTTAAGCGTTTTTAAGAAAATTACGTCTCCATTTCAGAAACAAAGTGACATTACGAGCAGGTCGTTTGCCTGGATATAAGCGGCACACTTGCCTGTAACAACAACATTCCATTTTCGTCTTTATAGAACCGTGTGAAATCAGTTAAACGTAAGATGTAAGACATAAGAGCTTGTTTAATTACAAAAGTTCGAAACTGCTCGATTCTACATTACGCTCGACGACTAGATATATAAGACAATTTCCTTTTTGCTTTGACTTTAACTTCGCAGAGGCCACGGATGCACTGTACTACCTCCGTGCAAGAGTCCTGCCGCTTAAAAAAAAGTACAGTCGTAGTTTTTTCCGTTATCATTATAGGCCTAAGAAATGCGCTTTAAATTCAAACATTTTATGAATATTATTAATTTGAAATATATGTTAAAGAAAATATAAGTAAAATTTTGTCCAAAAAAAATTAAATGAATATAAAATCTCTGGTATAACACAATGAATCTGCTAGAGTGAATCGAATTACTGGAAGTCAGGACCGAGAACGTTTTGTAGATATCATATACATTATTGTTTTTTTTCTTATTTTTAAGTCGAAGATAAAGTTAAAAACTAAATTACAAATTCTTTTCATGTGAACATTGTCTGAAAAAATATCGTCATTTTAAAAGCTGGCCGATTAAAAATTAATTAGGTTAACAATTTTGAAAAAAATAATACGAACATGTATCGTGATAAGAGTAATTCACAACACATGTTCGTATATTTATCTTAACAATATAGTTTTAGGAATAAATAAGTAGAATTAGTAAATCAAGGGTCTTTGGGACTGACTACAATAGCTAAAAGCTTACGAGCATTAAACAATTTAATTGATTATCAATTCTATTTGTATTGCTTCACAATGACCCTTTCTTAATGCGTTTTATTAAGTAAAACTGTATTCATTGAAATTCAATTTTCCTGAAAAGATCTGTTCTGAATTAATATGGACTAGAGTTTATATTAATTCGGAACAGATCAGAAATCCTTTTACACCTCATGTCCTCCCGACCGATTCCGGCCACGGCGGCCGATCTACAAGAGATCGCAGGATATATTATGGTGCACAAGTGATTGCGCAGATACAGGTGCAATCACTCTTCCTTTTACTCTCATAGCCCGATGGGACGGATAACCGACACCACCGGAGAGAAATAAGGCGCAGAGGCGGTGACGTTTAACCGACTTCTTAAATCCACCGCTAGATTTTACATGCCCATCCAAAGCATGGATCATCTTTCTTTTCAGGCAATCGGGTGATCAGTCCGTATCGCCCTAATCCAACTAAGAAACAACAACACAGTCATTGCCCTCCGCGGGATTCGAACCCACGACCTCCGTTTTTGTAAAGCGCGGGCCTATACGACTAGGGCACAAACTATTGCTTACTGTGTTAACACCACAGATTTCAGGGGTTTCTAATGTCTTTGGAGAGGAGATCCACGAGCAGACTTTGACACAGCTGTGGTGATACTCAAGCCTCCTCTTTTCAAGTGCAAGAGTCAATTAGAAAGAGTTTTGTAATAGATTACTAGGCAGGACATTATTTAAAATTACTTTTAAACGAAGTCCTGCACACAGCATTGTAACAAATCAGTTGTCTGGCTCATAGCACTTGTAACGGTTTATCGATTTGAAAAAAGAACTACAACTAGTTTTAACACTTTCCGTCCACCACTAAGACGACCATGTTTTGGGTTTATTTCAAATTAACCTGATTTAATTATTTTTTAGGAAATGATATGTCGAGACAAACAAATGCGCTTGGTACTGTAATGCGCTCTTCATATAGAGATAATAATAATCATAATATCTTTATTCATTCATTTACATGGCACATTTATCGAGTTCTAACTCACACACTGGGACAATCTGTGTAACTAGGCTCAAACCCCTAGTTATAGAATAAGAACATTAATAGAGAAAGCTTTTGTAGAGCCGCACTAGCTTTATAGAACCGCATAGGCTAAAAGCATCAACGCCAGTCAAGATAAGATAATTAATAGAGAAAAAATATACTAGTACAAAAACTGATAAAAGAAGAGAAAAACGTACAATTTCCAAGGTAACTGTATAAGTAAGAGTAATGGAAAATTATAAAATGTGTGTGTGTCCTCCGTGGCCTCGTGGTATAGGCCCGCACTTTACAAAACGTAGGTAGTGGGTTCGAATCCCGCGGAGGGCAATGACCTTGTGTTGTTGTTTCTTAATTGGATTAGGGCATTAAGGGCTGATCACCCGATTGCCTGAAAAGTAAGATAATCCATGCTACGGATGGGCATGTAAAAAGTCGGTCCCGGCTTCCTGTCGACACTATCTAGCGGTGGCTTGGAGAAGTCGTTATAAAAAGGTCGGTTTAATGTCGGCGCTTCTGCGCCTTATCTTTCTCCGGTCGTGTCGGTTATCCGTCCCAACGGGCTATGAGAGTTAAAAGAAGAGTGAGTGCACCTGTGTCTGCGCAAACGCTTGTGCGCTATAATATATCCTGCGGACTTGGTTGATCTCTTTTAGATCGGCCGCCGATACTTATTTTAAATGACTTTACAGTTTCATGCACTTAAATTAAAGGTTTGTGTAATATTGATGAAAAAACAATCACAATCAAACAACTGTTTTGTTTGGCATTAGGTTAAATTAAAAATAATGTGGTTGATAATAGGAAATGCGAATACCCTTCTGCTGTTATTTAACAGACAAAGCTTTATTATTTTTTTTCTTAAATTGTGTAATTGAATCTGCAAAAATTTTATCTTTCATCTATCTTAAGCGTCTATAACTGTACGATGGAAACGGTTTATACCTCGCTTGCCTCATCAAAGCCACTTCATAGATGTGGCGCACTTGTATAAGCTAGGGTGGCACCACGATGTAAGACTTTTGTTTTTCTTCTTTATCTCAATTACTTTTATTTTGTATTTATTCTACATTGTCAATATCATTGAACGATTACGTTCTGTTGTTTAAATATTTTTCTACTAGACGTAATTCGAACAGAGGTTTAAAGATCCGTACACATAGTCACAGTCATCAGTTCTCTCACATGCTAAAATTAAATTCTTAACTCAAGTATATATATGTTAACTACTAAATCTGGTCTAGATTGAACTTCGATACCTTTTGTGCAAACTTGCCCGATGCGGTTTACATCGCAATTGTTAATAACAATAATGTTGTTGTTTTTATTAACAGTTATTAACTGTTAAAAACAATAACATTCCTACAAGATTTCGATGCGTCTATGAATAATAGTGTTATAGAGCTGGCTCCATGCAATGTGCTGTGTGGCAATAATATGAGACCTTAACGTAAGTGCCAATAATAAATGTATAAAGTTTTAATTCTATACGATAAACAAGAGGTCAAAAATTATTTATTACTAAAAAAATGAATTGAACTACAAAACTAAAATAATAAGGTAGGGTGTAAAGGGTTCCGTGCATGCATCTTTTTCGTATGTACTTTTTATATCTTTCTGATAAAATGACATAAATTCCTTCTTAAATAAATCCGAGATTATATAAGTACTTAAGCTAAGTAACTTTTTCAATTTAAATATTAGGACACCTCTTTATCTGAATTCAGGTAGCACTCTTGTACAGCAGTAAATTTCGAGTGAAACACGAAATTTTTTCAACGAAGACGTCGATCCGAAAGTGGGGACTATCCTTTCTCATTTTCGTTTCCTATTACCAAACAAAGTGTATTGATACAAGAAACCGAGACACACGGTTTTCACGTCTAGAAATCTAAAGAGAATATGTCTTTATAAACATTCTTTGCTTATCTCTCTTTTATGCATTCCTATACCCTTCATCCGATTGTGATGAAATTTTGTTGAGATATTTTGCGTATGTCAGTAAAAGTTTCTGCCACAAAAAAGTAACATCAAGCAAATTAAAAAAAAAATACGATGAAGCAGAGAAGGCCCAATGTCAGCAAGTTCGATATTTCTTTTTGTATTTTTATATACAAAAATTGCCTTTGTACACTGTATTGCCAACAGACTCATCGTTTAAAAATTTGTCACTTATCATTATTTTTTTTGTTTGCGACTGTATTTATTTTATATTATTTTTAGCAGCAATATGACAGACTTTTTACACTTGAAGCATTTCTCTCAACGATTTTTTACATTTAAAGCATTGAGCTTTACTAACGAATTTTCTATAAAACAAAATTTCTATAAAAAAAAAATATAAAACAAAGAATGCTTACCGAGAGGTATTACATTTTGATTGCGAACGTAAGCCAAATCCTAAATTTTCGACTTCTATGACCGACGTAGTTCTTTTGCGAAATTATATTTAACTTTTGCTGGGTAGACTAGACAGCTGAAAGCAAAATATTGCTTATGTCTTTCTCCTATTGTATTTTGACGATGTGTGTGATGTATTTACTGCAACGTTATTAGAGGATTAATTTATCGTTTACCTGATGCCTTATTTAATTAT
Organism: Eurytides lysithous rurik; assembly: GCA_018247575.1. Lineage (NCBI taxonomy): Eukaryota > Metazoa > Arthropoda > Insecta > Lepidoptera > Papilionidae > Eurytides > Eurytides lysithous. The sequence goes on along the minus strand of DWHO01005718.1, from coordinate 2,659 downwards.
GCGGAGCTATAAAAAAGTATTTATAGTACCATAAGAACGCTCTGTTAGTATAAAGTTCGATTCTATTATAAAAGAAATGACTGTATGACAAGAGACCTAGATTGTTTTGCTCGTTATTGTTCTGCATGTTCTTCTGATTTGTTTTGTTTATTAAACAGTAAATGAATAGATACACAAGAAATTATTGTTAAATATAAAGTCCATATGATATATAGAAAATTGTACAATCTTAACCATTGTTTACTAGATACTTAACATAAAATGCCAAGGGAGTGCCAGAGAACGTTACGTTACGGACATTGTATATATAATATCCCGTACATTGTGTATACCAATAAATACTTTAAATAACCAAACAGTTTAATCTAATTCCATTAATCGATTTGCTTTTTTTTAAAGACAAAGATTGTGGTGCTTTCCGTTTTCAATGTCCGTATATTCCAAAGTATGAGTAGTGTTTGCGTGAAACGTTTTCGGCATCCTGTTACCGAGACAAACATGTTCCTACGAAACGAGATCGATTGGGAGCCCGAATATTCAGAACGTCCGTTCTTTTCAGCGTTTCGCGATGTTTTGTGGAAATTGTATTGCTTTTACATACGTCTCTTGACTACGAATTTTGTCATAGCCTCATGTAAGATATTTTTGGAAATACTACGAATACTTTTTAGAAGCGACTATCGTAGTGAACGAATAAGAAATAATATGATTATGTATTATTTGGATATATATATACATTATATTACACCAGTTATAAAGAGATTTTAAGAAATAGTATTGTTAATTTATCATATTAAGGGCTATGCGATTTGATCTGCGGCTTCAAGTAAAGCATTAGAATTAATTATTAATACTTGAAAATAGCATTGCTCGCAGAGTGATGTATTTTTTATCTGATTAACTAAATATAATGAAAGAGAGATGATTTTTGAATTGGCGTGAAGTGGAAGTGTTTTTGCTTCCGTGTTTCGTCCGGTGAGTGAGGTGATTGGTGGCTCATCCTCCTGCCTCACCTTCCTTCCTCGTACTCCCTCTCTGTTGTTTCCCTATATACATTGTTTTCACCATCGTCTTCTTTTTCTGCTATATGGTCAACGGTAATATCATTATTTGATTACGTACGCTCAACCATTTCGTATAATTTTTTATACGACATGGTTGTTGCGTAACCTAATATTAAAATATTTTTTTGAAATGATATCTCTGAGGAAAACAGACAAAAATACATATTAATCCATCTACTAAGTGTTTATTTATATTTTGCAAAAACTGTGCTAAAAATATTATCAGTAAATTGATGTAGTGATTAAGAAAAGGAGATAATGCCAGTTCATAGACAATTTTTACAATATCGCCTTCATGTTTTGAAAGTACATATGTATTAAAATTGAAATCAAAGTACTATCGCTCAGTCAAAGCTGCTGAAAGCAGCGCGTAAGATATATTACTTTAATGGTATTCATTATAAGAAACCGTTTTTTAGTTAAGACTGGAATATATCAGCTGTTATCGTGCAAAGTTTAAATCGTGGAGAAAAAAGAACTTAAAACTTTCAGTTGTTCGTGAATTTTGCTTGTTTGTGAAAGTTATCTGGCTCACTTCCAAGGGTCGAATTTTCTATTTGAATGCAAATATTGAACACATTACTTATCAGGGTATCGTATAGATAGTCAGGTTCGACATAAAATATCTTTGTGATCACATGAGATTAACATTTGCTTTTTTGATAAATTACTTTTAGATTGTATACATGTGGTTTTTGTTTGTTTTCTTTACTCAAAAACTGACATGTGTTCGTGTCACGAATGAATTCGTTGCGACAAAAGCACTTGTATTTAATCGTAAGAATTTGTCCCAAACAAAACAATTTAAAACAAAACATTTTAAACTTATACTTTGACAAAATTGCAACCTCTCGTTTTAGAGATACTTTGATTAGAGCCGGAAGGCGAAATTAGCACTGTTTCCTATCGAGACCTTCGGCGCTTGTGGCGTCGAACCTTTAAATTTCTGTCCCAAAACTATTATAGCGACTCGTGATCGCTGGTTCTTTTCTTGCCAAAGATTAAGTTTAATCATTCAAACAGGAAATCCAGATAGTGGAATTCGATTTGTCAGATATTTAGGTTCTAATTATTTGTGTAGTGATACTATTGTAATTATAGTTGTAGTAAATAAATATTATATAATACCATAAAATTGTTGAGGTCTTAATTTAAGGTTAACTAATAACGAGAAAAAAGTAATTAAAATTTGTATCGCCGTTTAGTTTTTGCTTTCTAACCTTAAAAACTGTTTATGTTTTATCTATGTAATTAAGTCAAAGTGATGACAAGATGATCGGAAATTTACTAAGATTTTTTTATCTGTGTATCTTAATTAAATTAAAGTTAGCATAAAAAATATGAATAAAATGGCTGTAGATTTATTAAGTATTTATTATAGATTAATGTATATATTTTAGTTTTCAAATTTACTTTTACATACATGACTGTCTGAATTTACTGTGAGTAGAAATTATAATAAATTGACTAATTTAAGATTATTTAAATAATTGGATATTTACTATTGCGATTTTTGTTTTATGCATCCAGTTTATGAATTTTTGATCAAATTTAAAGTTCGGCTGATTAGATTTAAACATATCCGCATAAAAGCA
>DWHO01005717.1:0-10139 GCA_018247575.1 Eurytides lysithous rurik | reverse complement strand
AGTTAACGCCCGAGCTGTGGGGACATCCCCCGATGCTCGCATCAGCCGGCCGAGAGGCGGCTGCGAAACCATCATCATCATATTCCAATATCGCGATATTGCACGGTTTTATCTATTTTGGTATTACTCCTGTCCAAAAGAAATTAAAGCTTGTCAAGGTGGGAATCGTAATTGGACCTCCGAAGTTAACAATCAGCCGTAACGGCTTTTAAACTTTAAGATAATGTTTTTATTATTATCGTATTTGTATACGTATTACATTCGTAGTGAACCAAAATTTTTCTTCGTTAAATATTCGACATTATTCAATAATTTTATGTCAAGGTAATGTAGCGGACTTACTCTTTATTAAATTGGCTTTAATTGTAACTTTAGGAATGGATTGTCATAATTAACAAGAGCTGAATTGAGAGTAAAGACTTTTTTAAAAACAGCTAAAAAAAGTAACAGCAATGATTACAACGGAAAGGTAAGAAATTAACTGATTACGTTAAAGAATTCGCTTAGTATTCACATGGAACATTACGGCAACTGGGTAAACAAACAAGAATCTGAAACCCTATCTCATACTTTAGGCGTGGTCTCCGTGGTCAAGAAACTTGGCGGTGAGCTACCGTCAGATGGCGTCTTTGCGGCGATCCTACGTAGTTGTACCTGTGGCAGGTTGCATAGCGCTGACGTCATCGCACACTATGGCGTATTTAGCCCCTTTCATAGCGGCATAACAAAAAGGACTAATGAACAAAGTTTTTGCAATAAAGCAACTGAGAATTCCGTTGGCCTTGTAAACTGTTGTAAAATTACGAATAAAATCTGTACAATTGGATGATTCAACAGTTGATATTTCAGATTTACATTGATTGGTAATTGCAATTTTCATTTTGAAATTTAATCGCGCTTAAATAGTTTGCTCTGTTGACAAATTTGACACGCCATTTCAAAAAGAATTTAATAACGAATAAATCAATGTTACCATATCATTTGAAAGCTAAAATAATCTCGTAATCGGTTACGCGTGCTTACAGATGATGATTAATGTATTAACTTATAGGTAACTGCTTCCGTGGCCTAGTGGTATAGCCCCGCGCTTTACAAATCGGAGGTCGTGGGTTCGAATCCCGCGAAGGGCATTGACTTTGTGTTATTGTTTTTAGTTTGGTTAGGGCATTACGGGCTGATCACCCGATTGCCTGAAAGGGAAGATGATCCACGCGTCGGATGAATATGTAAATAGTCGGTTCCGGTTTCTTATCGAAGCCATCTAGCGGTGGCTTGGAGAAGTCGGTATTAAAAGGTTGGTTTAGTGTCACCGCCTCTGCGTTTGATCTCTCTCCGGTCGTGTCATTTAGCCCGATGGGACGGCTATGAGAGTAAAGGAAGAGTGAGTGTACCTGTGACTGATCACCTTTAGATCGCCGTGGCCGGATTCGGTCGAGGGGACATTATTATTATAATAGGTCTACATGCATGATAGGAACAACGTTGAGAAGTTATGTAAACTGGGAATGAATCACTTTGCACGACAACGCTCTAGGTGATTAAAAAGGCAATAAAGAAATTCCAACAAGTCCCAACTTCGTGTTACATTGAATTTATACTGTTTTACAATGCTCGCTTTACTGCTATTATGATAACATTGTAATTACTTGACGAATACTTGAACTTATGATTACACGTAATATAACTGCATTTTCACGGCTCATAAATTTTTAACAAGGTCGACAAGCATACAAGTCCAATGCAATTATTCGACACGCTACATACACGTTCCCACTAGGAGACGTAGATTAACGTTATTTATACCTTGAGTAGCGTTAACTTCGTTTAGTCCTGTAAATAATTTCAAAGTTAATTTCCAAGTCATAATATTTTTATTTAATTGAGGTGTGTTTTAAAGATATGTAAGCTACCACAGATACACAATTTTGATCTGTATACACGTTGCATACACATAATTTTTTAGCTATATCTTTATATATCTGCTTATCTTTTACGTACTCTTCCATGGTGTAATTAGGTTGATCTTTTATATTAAAATATATGTTATTAAAAAAAATATGTTACATTTAAAAATAATTAAATTAAATATAACTAATTTCAAATTTATGACTGACATGGAATTCAGAATGATTTTTGTTACAGAATCCCTAAAACTTAATTAGTTTAATTACCTCATGTAATGTAATCAAACATTTTGGCAGTTGACATAGGTAGATACTTTGAAAACGAATTTTGCATACATGAATGCTAAATGACGTCTCCGTCATAGTCGAGAGCAGGTTTAAACACGGTGGCCACTGTTTTAAACCCGTTCGGAAAGTCGCTCGCAATGTAAGGCCGTCGGGGAATTAATTTGTGGGAGACTCAAAAACTGCAAGGTCGTCCTCTCAACTGTGAGATGTGTGGGCCGCGCCCGAAAGCTTGGGCAAGTTTGAACCGATAACAATGAACTGCAATGTAATTTAGTAATATTCATGTGGGCATAATTTTTAGTAATTGGCAGGCCTCTTTTGCACAATCCACCTAACGCGCTAGTAAACGCACGATTAGTAGTTACGCGCACGATTTGCTCGTTTTGCCACTTTATATCCTAAAGAAATACTAATGAATGTATTGTCGTTAAGCGACTACAAACCTTTGGTAACGCATGATAAGTATGATTCATTCTTTGTTTATTATCTTTATTATGATTTTTTTAAAATTAGAAAAACTGTCATTATACACTTAGACAACACTGATAAATAATCTTATTAACATAATTCGTAAACATCAGCTATTGTACTTCTGCCTTTAATTATATTTCGTTTTATTCTTAATTATGATGATTATAATACACTTTGAGAGATATGTCTTAGATATTTAAAAATAAGATGTGTTTTTTTTTTTAAATTATAAAGTAAATACAAAATGCAATCGATATAGTAAAAGGCCATGTACGAGTTTGATGTCGTTCTCTAAGGCAAATGTAGAACACCTTGTAAGGTCTTTATTCTATTTGAGCATTGACTCATTTGAAATGTTCCCATTTTTTTCTAACACGGAGCTACATTTATTTCATCTGCATAAGTTAAATTCACTCAATTCATTCTCTAGTTTGCATTTGTAAATGTAGTTAAAAAGGAATTTCAAACTTTTTCGGTCACTTGCGGTGTCCTAACCGGCTTGCTATGGTCATCATCACACGGACAGAATTAGGTGTTATTTAAATAACATGTTGAATGCATAAAAACTTGCAAAATAAGATGCAATCGATTTCTAGTTTTTAGTGTATCATTTGTATATATGACATTTACACTATATACATTTTTATATGAGATGTGATCAAAGAATACGGTGATTTAGTTGATCGCGAACAAAATGTTAAGTTTACATCAAACATAAAATAATTCCCTTGAAAGTAGTCTCTTTGGCCAGCGATGCCCTTGATTTGTTTTTTTTTTTATTTTATTATTTATTGATTTACCTTGATTCCATGGTTTGAAGCACTTCTGGAAAGCTTCTTTCGGAAGGGCCTTCAACTGCTCTGTTGTAGGATTTTTGGGAAGAACCAGAAATCGGATTATGCTAAATCAAGATAATTAGTTACATTTTTTTTTTTGCCAAAAACTCGCGGATCAGTAGCGATGTGGGGCACGGTGTATTAAGAGGAAACAGTTGGCCCGTTTTTCGGGTCTCTTTTCCCGTACATCGTATAGCATACGTCGTAGTAACTTACATTGGAGTTCACAGTCGTTATTCTTGCAACGGACTCTATTCGCACTATGCCCTCAGACATTAAAGAAAAAAAGACTTTGACTGACGTGCCTTCTTAGGGCGAGGAACACTACTTGTTTTCTATTCTCCAATTATAATTTTGCCCATGAAGTTCGGATCTGCATCATCATGCATCAAGCCTTCTGCTCGTCACTCAACAGACGTCTTATTTGTAAATCATCGGTTAAAATGCTGTGCACGGCCCGTAAGAGATGTTTAGTTTCTTGCCAAGCCCTCGAATCGTCAATAGCCTGTTTAATCGAACTATTTTTGCCCCTTGTTTCACGCATTCGTCGATTTTTAAAGTCGAAGGACGTCCCGACCTTTGCTCGTCCTTAACCATTTCATTCCCACTTTTGAATCGCTCATACCACTTATAAACAGTCCTCAGTGTCACCATATTATCACCATATAGTAATTTTAGTATTTTATGGCTTTCTTTGGCATTTTTTTGCAACTTAAAACAAAATTTTATACAATAATTATGACCTTACTTTTCTAGCTGTGAAAGACTAGTGAATCAATGCATCAGATTTTCGAGCGCTTTCATTCGAATGGACTTAGATACAGCAGTTCCTGATATAAAAATTAATTTACTCTATTTTCTGATTGCACCTTGGATTTCGTATAAAATTTATGTTTGTTATTAGCTGTTACCTTATATTGAATAGTAATTTCTATGCAATTTGTTACTTGTCTTTTGTTTTACTGAGCTATTTATATAATTTTTAAATGTATGGTTTAGTTTTTAAAACGCGATTGAAATTTTTGCCGATGGTTAACCGAAGATGGTTCATTAAAGATCTCGTTCTTACTTATTGGTTGAAGTTCTGACGTAGAAGGTCGTTTCTAATGCCCGAGTGTTAAATTGATGATGATTACGGATCAAACGGGGCACCGCGTTCCTAGCCGTATTCATAGCTCACATCTTCCTTGGCGGTTGATAGGAATTATATGACGATGTCTCTTAAAAAACACTTCTTATTAATGAGAATAGAATATTAATAGTATAAGATATAAAATAGTATGCTTTCCCCCATAGACACACAACATTTGCAGGAATATGTTGCAGGCATATAATTTACCTCTAAATAATTTGATTGGTCCAGTAAAGTTATAAAATAAAGCTATTTGACGGATTTTATCTCATTTAGTTATAAATGTTATCTTCCGACGTATGAAAGTCTTAAAAGTGTTCTTGTATACATACACAATAAATAGTAATTAAAAATGTTCTTAAAAAATAAGCGATGCCAGAGATATTGCACTTAGCTTGCTATATAAGCACAATCATATTGGCCGATTTCGATGTATTTATGTTAAAATTATACAATCTGAACAAAATTTCACGACTCGACTGGAAGTCGACCAAATCATTGACTATTACCGATAGTATTTCTTATGTAAAACTGGCATACTAAGTCAAGTTGTTATAGACAATTTATCCTTGAACGTAGATACTCGAATCTTCAACAACTAACTGAATTAGTTTTATTGTGGCGATTGTTATAATTTGTAAAAGTTTCTAGCATTTAAGTTAACACCGTATCCTGTTAAAGTGTAGGTAACATTTCACTTTTTATTAATTCCAAACAATTTTACCACCTTACCTCCTTACCCTTAACTAAGCATTTAACAGAACGTAACTCGAAACTTAGTTTCATTCTGTTAATGCAAACATAAAAAAAAAACCCTAGAAAACACTAAGAGCTCTTCCACCTCCACAGCTCAATCCTGACGTGAACGCGTTCCAAAGGAAATTCGTGAACGAGGTGCGCCGCTGCGATGAGATGGAGAGGAAACTGCGTTACATCGAGGTGGAAGTGCACAAAGATGGCGTCCACGTGCCACAGGTCAAGGAAGCTCCGCGGGCCCCAAATCCAAGAGAAATCATCGATCTGGAGGTAAGGATTATATAAAAAAGCAAAACGTCGCACACGTTCGCTACATGGGCTAAAGACGCCTCTGTATGGATCTGGACGTTATGGGCAGACGTGTTGTATGCCGTCGGACACAACTTGCTTTTTGCACCACTTTGACTTGACTTGCTTTTTGCACACTCGAAAAATCTTGACAGTCTAATCATGTGACTCACATGTTGTCGTGATGAATATCTCTATCCGGGGCTTTCTATGCAGTACGATGACCTCAGGACAATCTTTGAAAGGGGCTTGTGATCGTGGACCAATAAGCTAACAAATTTTCGCCAATATAATAATAAATAAAAAAATATCCACCAATATAATAATATCTTGCATATATGAATTGAATTGTGTCCGCACCGTGAATACCTTTAAAATGAAACGTTGATGAATTTCGTGATCGACATGTCGGAGAAAATCCTTAGCGTTTACACTTAACCACTCCTTTCTAGGCACATCTGGAGAAAACGGAGAATGAAATACTGGAGCTCTCTCACAATGCGGTGAACTTGAAGCAGAATTACCTAGAGCTGACCGAGCTGAAGCACGTCCTCGAGAAGACCGAGGCGTTCTTCGTAGCACAAGAGGAGATCGGCATGGATTCGCTGACAAAGTGAGGAGATAATATTTGTTCTTAGAGGCTATGGGATACTATGGGACTCTTTCACGTTTACGTCTTATTTGACATAGATGATGCTTCATTGCCATTGGCCACATAAGTAGACAATCTCGATTCTATTGTCTCGCTACCTTATTCCCTAAATATACAGCAGACTACTTTAATGCACATTGATTTAGTACTCCTAACTATGCAGTCCGAAGGCCGTGGGTTCGATACCCACCCAATAAAAAAAACGCCCTGAGCAGAAGTTTTTGTGTCCTTAGTGTTAACTATGTATATAAATATGCATTTTAAATATACTAGTTTTCTGGTTACCAAGTTTTGGATAATTTGATTTAGTCTAATTTGAAATCATATGGTAGTTTTACAGTGGTAGAGCCATGCAGCTGCACCCGCTGCTGAATGGGCCGGCTTGAACCGGATAAGTACCACGACCTCACAGAAAATCGGCGTAAAGTGGAAGTTTTTTGCTTCTGTGTTTCATCTGGTGAGTGAGGTGGCCGGTGCCCTACCGGTGCCCCCCCCCTTCCTCTCACTCATCTTCCCTACCTCTTTCAAAAATTCCCCTCCTTAACGGCTGGCAACGCATTTGCAGTTCTGTAATGCTGCGAATGTCCATGGGCGGGGGTGATCACTTACCATCAGGTGAGCCGCTTGCTCGTTTGTTAGCCTAAACCATTAAAAAATGTGTACGACGTCCCTTGATATTTATTTATATTTTACAATAATTTCAACAGCCCCGGGATATCAAAACACGAAAGTTAAAATTCCCACGGGCGGGAGCCGCGAGCGATATTAGTAGATGATAATTTTTAGCGAGATCAATGAGTCAGATGGTCATGATGATATATTGGGACGCTCGCGTTCTTTAGGTCCCTGATATCGGACGAGACGGGTCAGCAGGCGGCGGCTAGGGGCCGGCTGGGCTTCGTGGCGGGCGTGGTCCAGCGCGAAAGGGTGCCGGCATTCGAGAGGATGCTGTGGCGCATCTCGCGCGGCAACGTCTTCCTGCGCCGCGCCGAGCTCGACAAGCCTCTGGAGGACCCAACATCCGTAAGCCTAACTAGACGCCTCGTTCGCCGAGGGCATAGTGCAAACCGCGTTCCACAGGAGATCCCGGAGCTCCTTTCAAAGCACTGATCGTGGCCGCCGAGAGGGTTCTAGTGGGTAAAAGTCCCACGTAATCCAGTCTTCTCCCCGAAAGATGACGGCCACCGAGGAGGTTCTAGTGGGTAAAAGCTCCACATAATCCAGTCTCCTCCCCGAAAGATGATGGCCACCGAAGGGGTTTTAATGGGTAAAAGTCCCATATAATCCAACCTTCTCCCTGAAAGACAGGACTTTTGAAGATTTCCGATAACAAACAATATACAGTCTAACCAGTCTTAGTTTTGTTTGTTATCGGAAATCTTCTTACTCCTTTGTTTTGTCAGAAGATACCTGCACCACCGGCAATTAATCCGTCTTTAACCTTTTGAACGCTTGTCACATATGCGTGTCAAGCGAGCGCCTCACGGCACAAATATGTGACAAAAAACGCGGTGCTTTTTAACACGAAATATACAATTAAATCATTGCTTAAAAAATTGACGTTCCCGTTCGCATTTAATTGCATGAAACAAATTAATGTATGATACATTAATTAGTTTCATGATTAAAACATTAAAGAAGTTCGGTGTTAATTATCGACGAAATTGTGTTTCGTGATTGCGTTAAGGACGCGCGCGCGGGTTTTCACTTTGGCGTTCAAAAGGTGAAAGGTGGTAAGAAGTAATGTTCGCAAACATGGAATTTAAAAAAAAAACGCTAAAGTTGTAAGAGAGAAATGTGTGAGGGCGTTTGTTGTCAAGGGCGTTTTAAATTCTACATAAATTTCACACAGACAAACACCCAGATCCGGAATAATTATCCGTAATTCGTTTTATCTGTCCCGGGTGGGAATCGAACCCACGACCTGCGACGCCAGAGCCAATAGCTTAGCAACTGCGACAAAACGGGTCATCAAAGTATTACGGACATAAAGTTCTATTAGGAAAACGTCTCTTTGGATCGAAAGAAATTTTCATACTATTTGTGTACTATGATTTTTTTCCTTCTGATCTTTTGGATCGAATCTACAATAGCGGGGTGATCATTATTACTACGCCATCTTGTGCAGGATTGCCAAGTAGTAGACGTAAGCTTCTCAAAGAGGTGTGATACAGTCGAATTTATCATAGTATGTACCTTCTACTGCACCTGTATACAAATTGTTCTTAGCTCTCGTTTCGTATATCCGATAAAATAATTTTTAGAAGATTAAGTGACGAGATAATTAAGTCATTCATCAAATACAGATACACAATCGGAATCACTGTATTTGATGTTGAGTGGTCCAGGTGAACGTCCCAAGATCCATGGGAGAAGTGATTAGGTCTAATCTTCACATGTTTGGACGAAGTTTAGGAATATGGTAAAAATGAACAGCAGAGTGTTCATCGACACTAGTGATATTCTGAAATTGGTCTACGAAAAAATTTGCTTGGGGATCTCTGATCTAATAGCAAGCGACAGACTTGCCGATATCAACTCTGCCTGTGTGGTTCTAAGCTGGGCTCGTCATTTAAAGATGTAAAAAGTATCTTTCACTCAATCAGCTCAGTTGTGTTGTAATGTTTCTACCACTTACTTACACCACCAAACTAAATAGCGAAACAACTAAATCACATTCATAATGCCTGTTTGGCGTAGATGCTGAGCTATTGGTTTCGGGTTCGTAGATCGTGGGTTCGATTCCCACCCGGGGCAAATATTTGTAAGAACTACAAATATTTGTTTCGTTTCCGGGCGTTTGTCCGCGTACGATTTATGTATGTAAAACGCCCTTATAACACAAGACATGTCATATAATAAGGGTAGGGTTTTTTTTTAAAAAGAAAAAAAAAACATTATTACGAAGAATTCTTTTTAAATCGTTATTATACAACTTTGATAGTATTCGTTCCATTGGTAATCGGAAGAAAATATTACGAAAGAAATTATCCGGGCAAATTTACTGTTTCCTGGAGATATGCGGTGGTCGTGTTAAAGTGACAAATGTTCCGGTATGCAGGGCAACGAGATATACAAGACGGTGTTCGTGGCGTTCTTCCAAGGGGAGCAGCTGAAGTCGCGCATAAAGAAGGTGTGCACGGGATTCCACGCGTCCCTTTACCCCTGCCCGCCTTCCAACAGCGAGCGCCAGGACATGGTCAAGGGCGTCCGCACCAGGCTTGAGGACCTTAACATGGTACGACCTTTTCCTCTTAAGTACTTCCTAGATTGTCCCTGTGGCCTGAATTAAACTATTGGGCCAAAGAGATAAAAAAGAAAGACTTGGTGATGTGGTTTCTTATTTGAATTAGGGCATTGTGGCCTGATCATCAGGCTGATTGACAAGGTGATATAAGCTTCGGATGGATATGTCAAAGTTGAGGCCCCCTTATGACGCCATCTAACAGCATCTAAAATAGATTTCACACATTCCCGCCAGCGATCGAATTGGTTGTTCTCGGCATCTGGCGGCTCTGTAAAGCCAAGTTTGTTTGAGCAATAGTTGACTTTCTCTTCTTCTTTATTTGGTAAACCGTATTTCAAGTATACATATACGGTAGTAATTTTCAATGAGCGATATGTGACTATGCTCACAACATCGCCACCCAACCGATCGCCAGCAGGAATGTGTTAAGTCTCTTACATAGTTTTCATATGTACCACCAATGGTATAGGGTGGGCCAAAAATTTTTACAAATAGCAACACTTGATTTCTCCAAAACCGTGAGAGCAAGGGGCGCGCGGGTGGCGGGGAATTGTGCGTCGTTTAA
>DWHO01005716.1:0-10140 GCA_018247575.1 Eurytides lysithous rurik | reverse complement strand
TAATAAAGTAAATTAAAATTTTGACACAACACGCATGTATGTCCTCATGCGTGACCCCGCAGGACGTGGGGTCTATCTAATTCGTGGAAACTAGCATTTCCACGGATTAGGCGACCCGATGAAGCTTTACAGAGCCGAGGCTAAAGCGTCAACATCACTTAAGATAAGATGCCATTGCCGATTATTTCAGTGCCAAACAGTAGTGTGCGGGTCGAACTGTGCTCTGGTTAGAAAGACAATGTCGTCAAAGTTTTACTGGGTATTGAGACGGATCTTTTTATGTCTCTGCCCAGAAAGTTCTGTCTGATACTATGTTGTTATGGGAGAGGGTGCTGTTTATCACTAGGTGTGCGATTTGCTTGTGACATAAAAAAAAATGATAAAAACGAAAGTATGTTCATTCGTTTGTTGGAAAGTACCGAAAAGTGGAAGTTTTTTTGCTCCCGCGTTTCGTCTGGTGAGTGAGGTGGCTCTCCTCCCCTCCACCCTACCTCTCACTCCTCATCCCTTCTTTTTTCAAAAATTCCCCCCTTAAAGACTGGTAACGCATTTGCAAGTTCTTTTGCAATGTCCATGGGCGGCAGTGATCGCTTACCATCAGGTGAGTCGCTTGCTCGTTTGTCAGCCTATTCCATAAAAAAAAAATCAACAAAGCTGCAGATTACCATGAATGGATTGAATTGAGCTCTAGCATGGCTACTTTTTTGACATGTGTATAAAACTAAACTAAAAGGAAACCAGTAATTTTATTTTAAATTTCATTGCACTACTCTCGTAGTAATTTTCGAGCTACCGAACAAGCTTTAGCAGCGTTTAGCAATATGTAAAAATATGTTAATATATCTATATTTTATTTATTTATTATATTTTATGTTACCCGGCTCTTGTATTTCGACTTCGTATCGATTGTTATATTAGTGAACATTTTTGGCCACAAAATATTAAAGTTGAAATGAAATATTGTTGATTGGAGATTTGGTTCACTTACAAAAAGAAAAATCAACAAATCGTCAAAAACAGTCTTTGATAATTTGTTGATCCCGTTCCAAATATTATTGTTTCAATATCTTTCGATTCCTATGCAACTTTACATAAGACACGGCTAAGTAACAAGTTTAATGGAATTAGCGTGGGCACTGCTCAATGGACAAGCCATGACGTCATTGAGTGCATTACGTCACAATTATCGAGTCGCGAATACAGTGCGGCGTTTGATAGACACGTTTAATTCATGATAATTCTATTTATTACTTCAATTATTGTTTGACCATTCATTAGCTCTATCTAGCACATCAACACCACACACATCACATCACACACAACATCTAATCAAGCATTCTTGATTAGATGTTCATAACGAAAACAAGGTTCAGTTTAAAAATAACTATCTATTTTAATGGTAACCAAAACCAATGCTGGTGCCGAATGAGGAGTTTCGCATAACGAAAATAATTTATTAAATGAAACACTGTTTATAAAATATAATTAGACTAACTACCACCCACGAGATATTATGACGGCCATGCTTATTTTTTTCTAATTCATGTAACACCGTATCGATTAATTTTATAATTAGTTAGCGGGTCCCTAGTTGCGTGTACGCAAAAAATATATTCTATGATTTTCTTGTCATCTTAGATTCATGTAATTGTGATAACACTATTATAAATTACATTTAAACAGTAATAACTTCTTGTAACTTCTTATGACTGATTTAAAGCTACGAAAGGAGCTTTATTAATGTCAAGTTATATACAGACAGACTTCTATCCTTGATTTTGTCTTTGCGTAATGCAGAAATTGAAACAAACAAGGCTAGCTTGCTAATGAGTATGGAGTTTTAATATATATGCGAATAGAAATACATATGTATCATTAATTTTTATTAACAAAACCTCTATAAATCTATTGCAATGTAAATAAATTGGTCAGTATCCAAAATTGTCACGAATAGCACATCATGTTCAGATAATCGAATAAACTTCGTGCTAGTTTATAACAATAGTACTGAATAATTTAAATTGACGCGGAGAACTCATATGATCTGATTTTGTATTGAGACAATTTTCTTTCTTGAGATTTCGAGTGGTAGTATTATTTTGCAGTCTACCATTACATTGTCATCTACAGTCTATACTAATTTTGGGTAAGCGGAAATATTACTACATTCCGATGAGCAGTGTTGGCAAAAGTTAGTGTAATGGATGGGCATATAATTATGCTTACGTCTCTAGTTGAGAAACGTACTTTAGTGTCAAGCAGTTTCCAACTTGAGTATTTTAAAGGCATTATACCACTGTATTGTTGTGTGCTTGCTACTAGTTCGATTTGTTTTTCTCGATTTAAAAATAGTTTAGTAGAAATTAGAAAAAATAAGCACATACATCAAATCATCATTATGGTATAAAATCTTGAATAGTTTTGATAAAACAATCGATTTTGGAAATATTAATAGAAAACGTGTAGTCACTCTGATTTAAATAGCAATTACGAGCTTGAATCTTTGAATTCTTTAAATTTGTTGTATATTAAAATTATTCTCTCATTTTATGTTTAATATTGTTAATGTATATTTGATTTATAATAGATTTTGCTTTAAGACTTAAGTTGCGAAAGCAAGTTGTCAATATGTAAATGTGTTGACAATAATATGTAACGTTATAATTAAATACATATATAAGTTTTAGAATCTGAAAGAGGTTTTCGAATTTTAATTTTTTGGGATATTTTAATAATGTTCGGTCGACTGGCCTTAAAGCAGTACTAGTAGCATTATTAAAACTTGAAATGATGATTAAAAACGAAACATATCTTTAACCCGCAACATTGTTCATATATTAACAAGTTACACCTATTTTAAATTTCATTCACTTTGCTGTCAGTAACTAAATTTAGACTTAACTACTTAACTTATGGCAGTAAGTTTTTCTAAACTGCCTTTAATCGCCGATAATGCGGATTTGTTGGATTTTTTAAGGGCACGAGCGACGTAAGTTGTTTCTCTCGCGACGATTATTCACGCCGTCGTCAGGTTACTGTATTAGGTAAAGTGAGGCCCACGGAGTATTGCAATCCGCTCTCCCGGGCCAAGGTGCGGCGCGTGGGTCGACTTTGGCTTTATGTCGAGGCCTATTAGCTTGTTGTCGGACATCTGGCTAAATCTGGCAATGGTGTGTAAGGGCTGATATAAGGGACAATAGCGTCTTTTTTATATAAGGATTATTCCGTTTGATATTTATTTGTTTATTTTCCTTTTCCCTTTCCTCCTCGATCATCCTCACTCCCTCTCTTAAAATTTACCCCCTTAAAGATTGACAACGCATTTGCAAGTTTAGTAATGTTGCAAATGTCCATGGGCGGCGATAATCGCTTACCATCAGGTGAACCGCTTGCTCGTTTGTCAGCTTACTACATAAAAAAATGACATTATTAACTGGTTTAAGGTTAAGTTAAGCAGTGGTATAGTAACAGATATTAGATTCAAAATTCTTATTGATATGAAAATTATAATAATTATAAATTATATTATAAAATTGATATAATAATATGAAAAATAAACTACTCCTATCCTATGTTGCATTTTTTTTTATATTTTAGTATCAATACAAATAACGTACAATTATGTTTATGGTGATCAAAATAGTATATTTAAAACGTTAATAATTGAAAAATACATATCCAAAAAACATAATTCTTAGTTAAATAAAGTTCTCTATTATTTCACTTACTTATTTCTCTTTTCTTAGTTTTTAGAGCAGTTTTTGTAGCCATTGATTAAAATATTTAACTGATAATTAAAGAATGTAGTCAGTACGATAATAAACAAATAAACCCAACTATTTTCCGGTGGTAGAGCCACGCACCAGCTCCCGCCATTGCGAATGGGCCGAGCGAGTAAGTGAGATGTGTCGGTGTTATACTACCACTTCCTCACCTTGCTCCTACTTCCGAAAGTTCCTACCATAAAAGCTAACAACGCATTTTCAAGTCAAATTTATATTTGTGAAAGCCTCTTTGTATAAAATTTTGTAATAAAAATATATACATTTCGTTTTTTTAGACTATTTCGACACATTCTTCCACAACCACCGGTATTCAGGAGATTTAAATCCAATTATAGATGACGCCTGATGGCATGGAACATTAGGGTATACAGGGTAGTGAGAAATAACCAGTTAATAAATAGTTGACCTAACGTCGAAGTTTTTGGCATTTCCGCGTTTTATCCGGTGAGTGAGTTGTGCCAGCGGCCCACTACCTCTTCCTCACCTGGCTCCTCTTTCCGAAACTTCCTACCTTAAAGGCCGACAACGCATTTGCAAGTCATCCGATGTTGTGAATGTCGACGGGCAGTGGTGACCGCTTACCATCGTGAGATACGCGTGCTCGCTTGCCTCCTATAAAAGAAAATTAAAAAAACAAGCATATTAAAAAATTATATCCATCCTAATATTAAGTAAAGTTCCTTTCTGAGTAAGGATAATCTGACCTCATTTTCGAAAACCCCAATAAAATTTTCAGATAAGAGAGCACTTAACTACCTAAGAATAATTTATGTAATAACTCCCCTGAAGTAAGTCCATTTATTACAGCGAAGAAACACCTTAAGTTATTCTCGTTTTGAAACTGTTAAAGTATTTCGGTTTGCTAATCAAATTATACATGATTTGAAAGTATAAGGGAAATCTTTGACTTGAAGCCGTTTTCTTAAGTGTAATGCTTTTTTTACATACTTATAAGTTTAATAGCAACCTCACCGAGACAAATATACATAACTCGTTTTCGCCGATATTTTAGTATTGATCTATAAATAATTAATCCATATAATAATACCAAGCCAAGCAGAATTAAAAAGCACTAAAATTAATATAGAGCCTGTCTACAGGTTATAATATCAATCTGTTTTCGCCATTCTGCTTCCAACTTCACCTTTATTAACTCTAGAAGAGTTAAGAAGTCTAGAAAGTGCAATTCATTGCAAGCTAAAACAATGTTTGTCAACATCCCTTATCAACTATTGAAGTAGCTGTTTATTTCGTAATATGAATAAAGGAATAAATGTAAACTATGTCGTTTGCGCTCTATTTAATAACAAATTTAAATATGTACTAGTGTTTCGACTAGTATAAGTATTACAGTCTGTTGTCAGCTGCTACGCTAACCTTGATTAATTTTTTTTAAATTAGGTCAGCTTCGTTATTGTTTTTTTCATCATTTATAAAAGATCAAGACTGTAAATATTTAAAAATCGTTATCGATGAAACAAAGTACCTTAATTATTATTGAAATCTTATTGCTTTTGTTTTACTCATTATACTTACTATATAAATATTTTTCCCCTATTAAAATGTATCTTCCATGATCTATTTGATACATAGATGTTATATTTTTTATTAGTTTGAAATTGTGTAGTCCCTATCCTCTTCCATTTTTTAAATAATCTTATACGTATAAAATTATTAATATAATTTTAGACTCAACGAAAGGTCAAGGTTACTCGTTTGACAACGGTGTGTATAACTTTTAAAAAGATTGTTGCCCTACTGATTATTTTAATAAATTTGTTAACTAGCAATGTTAAAAGTACTTCAATGGGGTTTTAACTTATCATAAACTTCAAAGAAACAATTTGAATTGTTCCAAATTCTATTTGTTCCAAAATATAAGTAGCTTCAATAGTTTTTCAACAAAAACAAGATTATTTTCAGTATTAGGTGTAAACTATAATATTAACAGCTTTAACCGTATGAAACTATGAGAAGATGCATTTCCTCACATAAGAATGACTGACTAACATTATTAATTTATACATTTACGATACATCGAGTCAACTCAACTCGAGTTCAAGAGAACATCGATTGAAGTATTCGTAATCAGTCGCTATTATCGTTTACACTATTAAATCAAAATATTGTGGCCCGTTAACTACAACGTCAAGATTTTTGGTCTAGGGTTGTTTTATGGATTCGCTCTGTGGGCAAAAGTCATTTTCTTGCATACAAGCTAAATATTTAGTAAGTATTTACCAGGACAATTATTGATTTTGTTATATTGTATATTTTTTTATTTATTACACGAAACACACTCGGTGATACTATTATTGTACTCCCTCGGCATTATTTATAAGTGAATGACGATAAAGCTTATTATTATAAGTTTCTTTTTGTATCGCAGAAGCAACTGACAGTTAATTTATTGGAGCTTTTCTGTGCGAGGACAAAATAATATTTCCAGTTCGCTACGTTTTACATACTGCATATTGCATTCGTCGCCTCACATCACTTGAGTGCTTAGCTCTAAGAGACTGTAATAAAGAGAACGAGCTGAGAATAGCCTCGATACAGAAATTGGAAATCTGACACTATATTTCCACTGTTCTGTGTAAGCCTGTGTAGTGTTATTGTGTACACGGTATTATGTTATGAATGGGCTCAGGTCCGCTTAATCAATTCCTTTGTGTTGTTAAATGAATAAGTTACATACAGAGTCTAGTAGTGCCTTTGAGTAATTGTTTTTACGAGGTTTTTTATGATACTGTTTCTATGGCGTATTTGTAACTCTTAGGATAATTTATTCGCAGTGGGCAGGGCGGTAAGAATTAATTTAAGAGGAAGAGGTCGTTGTCAATGCAATGTTCATACTTCCAGTTTATCTATCGCAATGCAGCAAGATTCTCAAAAAATGGAGGGACAATCTAAACATTTCCGCAAACGGACACTATAAAACTAAATAGTCGTGTTCGATTCGAATTTCAATGCAACAAATTTGTTGTTTACCGTTGCAGCAGTTAGGTTTGTTTATACTGATGCTGTATGGGAACGAGGCATCAGACGATAGGTTTAAATGGAGTTGGAAAAAGATATGGATGAGACCGTATATTGGAATAGAATTTTATAAGAATTGAGTTTATTTTACTACTCTAAAATATAACGGAGTACACTTATTGATTTTTTTTTTATTAGACTACCAAATGAGCAAGCGACTCACTTGATAGTAAGTGATCACCGCTGTCCATGGACACTTGAAACATTGCAGATGCGTCGCCAGCCTTTAAGGGAAGGAAATTATAGAATTATAAATGTTCCAGTATTATTCTACACTTACGCTGAATTTTCCCAAAGCTGCTGTATCTATAAAACAAATAAATTAAATTAACTGTAAGCTAGGAACCAAGTTTCATTACAAACTCACCACCATCTAAATTGATTCGGAACTAGTGTAGCTACTTGTATACAACAAGCGTAGAACTAAAACCTTAATTAGTTTCGTCGATGATTAATTTGAATAATAATAGTTCAACTTTATGAATCATAACAGCAAAATCAAGCTGTTTAGATGATTTATTGATAAACTTATGGATACTACACTTTAACAATTTTTTAATTACTTTCCTTTTATACACAATTTTTCTGTTTATCTTTTTTCTAATGTGATAAGAACAAAAAAAAAACCTAAACGAAATTTTTAACCTACCACAATTACTAAGTAACAATTTCCAACCATCTCCTTTTTTGCTTGAAAATGGTTTGTTGAGCGTTATAATGGAGCACACCATGAATGCGCAGGGATATTGGAGACATGCAAATAACCAAAGCTTATTAGAGTCTTAGAATCTTCTCCATCATTTTGTCCTGTTTCATTCAATCACGTGACAATATGATCGTGCCGTTCGGTAAAAAAAATGTAACGAATTATTTCTTCAGTAGACCACTAACGAGTGTCCATCACTTTTCTAGAGATAAGTTTTCATTGGGACATTTATACATGGCTGAACCAGGGTCTAGCCAACATGATGAGTTTTGAGAATTGTCTAAAATAACCCGATGTCACTAAATCATACTTGAATCGTTTTTGTATCGGTTTAGCGATGCAAGCGAAATTTACTTTTGGTACTTAAATATCTATCCAGTTTTTGTATCTTGCCAATTTCATGCAAATAGACCGATATTGTGTTGGTTTGAAAGTTGGTGCTTATTTCCCCATGTGTGGGTTAATTTAAACGGTTCTAAAGATGAGCTCCTGTACTATCTATTTCATATACGTCGTTAATATTACGCGCCGCTTACGCAGCAGTGGATTCACGATGGAACAGCAAAGTCAACGGTCGTCCGTAAACTTTAACACTGACCGGTCCTAAGGCGACGATCCTGATATTTTGTCAATTCACACGTGTACTCAAGCGTGCAGTCTAACCAATTCGTGAAAACTTAGCATTTCCAACAGTTCGATATTGGAATACCGAGCTTTTCTACAGCTTCGCATAGATCAAAAACACAAACATTAGTCAACATTAGATGATTCGTCGATTCGATGATTGACTCGTATACTATTAGAATTTTCGTGAATTATACACATAAATAACATTTCAAATTTAGAACGATAACTTCATATTATTTATTTATTATATAAGCATCTAAATTATGTCCAACTTAAAAGAACCCAGTATACCTGCTAGTCTATTGTTTTTATTTAAATAGATAAGCAATTATTTATATAATTAAAAAAATATATATTGTGAGACATTTTCAAAAAGGCATTAAATATGCCCATATTAGTAAAATTATAAGGAGAAAATCTACAGGAATATTAATTGAGCTAGTAAAAGTATCAAAATATTGCCAGTAATTCTACTATCAAACAATATATGTAAGTAATACCGTGTTCTGGTTTAAAGAACCGTGATTTTCATTTTAATACCAGGAATATGAGTAGATAATGATGTCTCAAATCTTTGGGTGACAAGCGGAATGTAGAGTTAAAATGTTGCAGCCTGATATAGTGTATGGTACTCTGCTTACAAAAATGTCGCTCATTATTCGACGCAAGACCAACATAATGCATGATGTGTATAAAACTAATGTCGTGGTTATGAAATATCCGCTCGACCTTTATTTATTAACGCATAAAAACGAGTAACCCTGCATACATAGAGACAGCAAATACCGAAGGAAGTCTAATAGGCAATAGGCACGTTCAAAATCCATTTCGGTATCTGTGCTCACAGGGCGTGTAGATTTCTCTGTAGTAGTAACCGTGTATTTATGTCACAGTAAAGCACTTGTATTCGAGAAAAAGGAAATCGTATGCATATTTCTCTGTATATCTCACGTATTGCACTACCATGGGCTTGCAAGTCTGAAGGTCATTCGTGCATTCTGTTGGAAATGGATTATGAGTATTCGACAGGACGTAATATGCAAATGTGGAATTACCACGCGTAGATGGTGGCCAGATCAAAGCATTTAAAGATATAATATAACGTATCGTTAAACTCATATATGTATATTTATCATAATATGTTGTTAAATAACTTATGCCTAACAAATTCAGTAAAATCATACGCTTAATCAACGCTGCAATATCTTCATTATCGATCGTGTATTTAAAAACTATTCAAGAGTTAGGTTAGTAATAATAATAAAAGAAATTGAAAATTCTGGACCATTGTATCATTATCAAACAATTATTGTCGGTTTATACCATATTTATGGTGCGTCTCCTATATATTGGCTTTAGTGTAGAAAAGCTTTATCAATTTGTGGTTATGGGAATTTATAAGTTTATTACAATAAAAAAACTGATATATGAACCTGGTTGCACTCTATATTTGGGAGGTACTTTCATGGATGTGAATTCGTAAGAGATATTCCCTGTACCTCTACATTCACTTTAAGCATCTAATAGCCCTCATCTCATTTAGTCTTGCGGGAAAAGGACCGAAAACAATAAAATAAAATTGTTTGTTTCCGTATGCGAAAAGTATTTTCATAGCACTGTATGCCTTCTACGTCATGCCCCCTGCTGCGAGCTCATAGACATAACAGGGAGCGTTGCAATAACAAAGATATTTGGCAATCCTTTGAATATCGTTAAAATAGACGTAAGACAGCCGTCCTTTGTATGCAAGTTGGATTTGTGTAGTGTGGTGTGTTTGCGTTTTGTTTTCTAATATTTATTATTGGCCACAAAAATTATCACTACATTTCGTATTTACCAAATTTTCTTTAATTTTGCTTTGGATATGACAAAGCTCAAATTAAAATTTATGTAACGCTTTTTTTATCAAATTGGATTCAATTTGGCCTTTTATTTATTTATTGACAATATGTTTTGCAGTGTCTATTATTATAGATCCCTTCC
>DWHO01005715.1:0-10140 GCA_018247575.1 Eurytides lysithous rurik | reverse complement strand
AAAAAAAAAAAAAAAAAAGATGGGACGGATAACTGGCACGACCGAAGGGAGATAGGGCGCAGAGGCGGTGACTTTAAACTGACCTTTCAGTAACTCTTCCGAGTCACCGCCAGATGGCGTCAACAAGAAGCCAGGATCGACCTTTTACATGGCAATCCGACGCTATCCGGGGTTCAACTTACTTTTCAAGCAATTGGGTGCTCAGACCACAATGGCACAACTACAACACAAAGTCATTGCCCTTCGCTGGATTCGAACCCTGAACCGTGGTTTTGAAAAGCACGGGCACCACTAGACCATGAAGGTAATAAATATAAAGATTGTATTCAATTGCGAAAATTTTTCGGTATGTAATAGGTGACTCGCGAACAGCTGTTTTTAAGTAGATTAATATAACAGCCTATTTATGACCCAAAGCTTGATATAATATGTGAAGGTACTGATCGCCATGCGACCCCAGTGCGGCGGCTTAGCAGACTACATGGTTGAGAATATTTTCTATCAAATATTTTTTATACAGGACTCAGGTTTTACCTTCCTCGTTGGTTTCCTTTCTCTACACTGTGCTTGGCATCCAGTGATTTCTCTAACTCTTCTTTTAAATTTAAGGGCTAAGCTCTTGTCGATAGTGTTCCTTCTACTTGTATACGTACGTGTATATACTTATACGACCCGACATTCGCCTTTTCCCTTAGCTGGTCAACATAAGCTATCCTTTCCTTAATCTACCGCTTGTATCTGAGCCTCTAGGATGGTCTCTATGAAATCATCGTGTCGTGTAAGGTGATCGAACAGAGATTTAATATATATAATTATTATATCTTAAATCTCACTATGCCCAGAATGCTGGCAACATAGCTACTGTTTGCTGCTTGCGTTTGTGTACAGTAGTAAAATAAATAGCGACACCTTGGATCAAACCACTTTCACCCCTTTTATGAATGAAGATGAATCTAGAACTACATTTTTTTATATTCTAATAACTATAAGTGCCAAGTAAATGTCTCTTGTCGACAAACGTGTGCTCGGTGCTCGAATTAACGATATAAGGAAGTTACACGTTGCTGGTTTTTTCATTTTTTTCAAGTCGGCTACGACTAGTAACGGGCGACCGTGTTTACAAAATAGTCGAGCAAAAGGCGGTGAAAGTTATTCCGTACTAGCCGGGCGGGGTATAAATAATTTTAACGGCCGCAAAGCTCCGCTCGGAAATCGCGGTGTGTTCGACTTCAAAGGTTGGATGGATGTTCGATGACGTTCGCCATATACGAATACGTCGCGCTCGGCAAACTATCGAAGACAGTTAGCACAAACGATTACCACACAAATATATTTGACAAACATTGGACGAATATTTCTTGAGATGGATAAGTATACAGTATTGAACATTGAAACGAACTACCAACGACACACACATACAACTAACGCATATATATAAAAGAATATAACGCGAACAAAACTATATCAACTGATAGGTACTACACTACATTTTAAAATAAACAATAAACGTCTTGGTAAACGTAAATCATGAGGTGTTTAAACGCCGCAATTAAATGATAAAATGTAATAAACTGTCACGATTTGTCGTCCCAGCTTATTCAAATTGTGTAATCATATGAATCGTAGTGGGATTACGTTTTGTTCGATAGACATGATTGCAGGAATACTTGCATTTTAGTATTTGAGCTACAAACAGAAGATATAACTTATTAAATAAAGCAAATATTTCTTTATAAAAATTCACAGTAGTCTATGACCATAAACGATGGAAATAATCGAATCGTTGGGATAATAAAGGGATTTAAGCTCAAAACCGAAAATTTGTTTTATTTAGGACTTTGTTATAACAACGCAGATATAAGGTCACATATACACCAGATATTGTTAGGAGGATAAGAGTAGTGAGTATACCTGACAGTTTCAGCATGGTCGAAAATCGGTCGAAATCGATTTGCTTTGCGTCGATTGGTGTCAAAGCAAAGCCATCTTTGTGGCTATTACTGTCAATATTAGTTTAGAATTTACATACGTATAAGTAAGTTAGATCATAAGCGGTTTGGCGCAGAATTTAAATCTTTAAAACCTATTGTATTAGAAAAATATCTCTAGTAAAATGTAAGCAGTACTGTATTTGTACTCTCTCGAATTTCATTTTTATTGTTCAATTCATTTACTAGGCATTAGCTGTCGTCGCTTTTTATATGATTAGCCATGTACCTACACTTGGCATACGTTACACTCAGTGGCGGTATTACCATACAAGCCCAAAAGCCCGGCTTGTATGGTAGTACCACTCCTTAGTAGGGAGTAAAATTTATAAATTTTAATTAGCGCATAATTCCCGCAACGCTCAAATTTAAAAATAAATTATTCGGGATTTATTCAATTTTACTCCTTAGTAGTGCAAGCCGGGCTTATGGGCTTGTATGGTAGTACCGCCACTGGGTACACTCCTGACTCTTGGTGAATTAAGGCTAGGTCGGCACACGTATAAGACTTCGACGTGAGCGTCAGCTGTATTTATTTATTTATTTACTAAACTTTCACACAAAATTCAATTGCGTAGAGGCGGACTTAATGCCTAATGCATTCACTACCAGTCTACCTTTAGGTGAAGATATAATCGCAGCGGGCGTAATTACTAATCAATTATATAAAACAATTAAGAAACTTTATTTTTCCCCCTAGCTGTACTCGCGTGGTATTTGATTTCCGGTATAAAAAACACATATACTTCATCTTAAGCGCAACGTGAAAGAATTTTACAAACTATCTAATACACTTCCAGGTTCAGATGGTAGTCTTTGGCTCCATTCTTTCGTGAAAGAATGACAAATTAACAGACCGACTCACATCCAGATATATAATATTAGTAAGTGTTGTTTTCATATTTCAATTAAATATTATTATATCCCTATACTTGTACAGCCAGCCTGACCATACCTTCGGTTTCCTGTACTGCAGGGTGTAACATAAAGTTCTTCGTTGTCCGCGGAAAGCCTTTCACGACCCCGTACCCAATGGCCGCTCATTAATCAGCCGCTATACGATAACTATTGGAACTCTCGACCCTAGTACGAGGTAACAGCGTCGTAACCAATCCACTGCGGGCTGCAGACAAGTATCGTGTTTCATGTTAGGATTTGCGAGATGCGACGGAACGTTAGCGCGTCTTGTTTATAGAAATACACGGGACGCACCTGTGTGAGGCACCTAGTGGCGGTTGCATATTGTGGGAACTGAGATATGTTCGTTTTTGTATATAGAAAATCACTTCTACATCGCCTTATGGGGTTAAAAGAGCAAGCAGTTCACCTGATGGTAAATGATCAACGTTCCCATAGACATTCGCCATATCAAAGGACTTTCAAATGCGTTGCTGGCCGTTAAGGTAAGAATAGACTCCCTACTTTTAGGATCCTAAGTAGTATAAGTCCGAAAATGGTAACTTACTCTACATGCAATGCAAGGCTAATCAGATCTAGTTAACAGTAGCTATGCATATAGTATCAGAAGTTAATTTAGCCTCACTTAACCTAACTTTTGTTAAACATTATTTACCAACTATACTTCAACTTCATTTAGATTTTGTGTCATTTTTCCATTTATTAATCGTTTAAACCGACTTTATGTCTACAGTAACAAGATTCTGTCATAAAAAAGAAAATCAATAAAATTAAAAATTTCAACTGAAAAAACTGTCATAATGTAAAATTTATTCAATAAATGCGTAACTACAACTCCATTGAGAAAGCGTGTTTGGAACGCGTCTCATATATCATAGACAATATTGTTAAAGTAACTCAGAATGAATGCATGTAGGAACATTTGCGCGAGGCAAAAACTATGCTAGAATTGCACTTAACTCGACATTGTCTACACTCGGCGGCATGTCGAGCCCTTCTACAAGCTTTGCAGCTAATTAGTTAGGGAATTTTATGACGTTCCTGTTTTCCCCTCCCCTTTCCGCAACTCCGCTGGGAGTGTAGTTTTCATTTAAAAATGGAACCTGGGATTATATTTTTTAACGATTCGCAGCAAGGCGTATTGTTTTCGGCCAGCCACTTCAAGTTGTTTCAAAAGACATCTAGATTAATTGTCTACCTATTGCGACAGAGTTAAAGCGACGTTTTTAGACAACACAAAACATTTAAAAATTTTCCTTTGTTGAATAAAGATGAATAAGGTAGATTATATTCATGTTATTGTCATTAACTTTAAACATTTTTAGAAATTCTTTAAATGTTTTTGTTCCGTTTGATGCACTCTCATGCTAGAAACAGAAAGAATTAAAAATGTGGATTGTTAAAATATCAAAGCTTTGTTCAAAAATTCTTACCGACTGTCGTGAAGCGTTTTATGAAACGAAACTATTTTTAACGAAATTCGCACAGACGGATAAAAATATTACTAACATAAATAAAGTCATTATATTAGATAAAGAAATAAGAGAAAATAATAATAATATAAAACAGAACGTTGAATTTGACTTAAATATTACCATTTATCAAGTTCAATTCAGATCGTAGTCAGTTAAAGAGTAAAAATAAATCTTTTATCACCTTAAAATCCATTTCCATTGTTTAGAATAACTTATCAGCGCGGAAAAAATTAATTAATACGGTGGTTGTTAACAAAGGCATATTTTTATAGGGCTCATTTATCATTGCATAATAATCCTCTTTACTAGTATAAACTTATTAACGATGGATTACCTATTGAGTATTTCTTTTAGAAAATTTAATGAGGAGCAAGCAAGTCATGTGCTTGATTGTAGACTTGTCGTTGATAACACGGCGTCGCAAAATATTTTGAATGCCCTCGTCACGTAAAGGCATAGAGATGGGTTACCTCCGATAATACCTGCAAAATTTCACTTCAAGCAGGAACACAGTTTTGCTTACACATTACTGCAATTACTGTCAATGCTGGGTACTGTCCCAGATGGACTCTGCTAAAAATCCTGCCTCTCATATATAATATACTCATTTGTCAGTTCGTCAACTGCTCTTTCAAAATACAAGTGTAGTTAATATAACTCATGGAAAACGTAGGTAAAAACATTTGACAAGTTCAGACAGTTCAGGTGTTTTATTCATATATAAACACAAACCGCAAAATATATAGAGTTCTTGTAGATAATAATTCAATGTAATGTTTTGTTTAGTCCTTTAACTTGTGTGTACTTGTAAGTTGTTGCTAAATTATTTTATAGATTTTGAATAATGTTATTTGCTTGAAACTAGTCAACAGCTTAAGTGTAGGTTTTAACGTTTTATGTACTTACATCGTAGTCGTTTTCATTATGTTTTATCAATTGCATTTATTAAATTAGCTAAGTTGGTATCACACATATGTCAATAGTTAATAATTAAAACCACTTTTATTAGCTTAGCTTATAGCACAAACGTGAGTTTAAAATAAATAAACTAATCGATTAACAGAGACTTTAAAAACACTTAGAACATGTTAACGTGCATCATCAATAATATTAAACATGTAGCTATATTTTGTTCCTGCGTTTTCTCTATTATGTGAGAATTTGTGGAAATTAGAGAACAGATGTAAGTGTGAGATAAGGTATTGAATGAGTCCAAACTAAGTAAAAAAAATACACAATTGTATTTCTAAAATGTCAAACATACATGTCAAAATGGACACAATGGATCATATATATTATATATTACTTATATACTACTATTATTATTACTTTATATATTACTTACGGTGGTAAAGCTACGCAGCTGTTCCCGCTACTGAATGGGCCGGCTCGAACCGGATAAGTACCACGAATTCGCATAAAATCGGCGTAAAGTGGATATTTGCTTCCACGTTTCCTCCGGCGTGTGAGGTGGCCGGTGGCCCCATCCCCTCCCATCCTTACCCAACACCCCTCCCTTCCTCGCCCTGTCCTCCTCTTACCACCTCTACCATTATTCCTCTCTCTAACTCCTACTTCCTCCCATTTTCAGAAAATCCCCTCCCTCTTAAAGGCTGGCAACGCATTTGCAAGTTCTGTTGCAAATGTCCATGGAGGTACATGCCACGTGTCCGTTAGTCAGCCTAATCCATAAAATTAAAATTAAACGAAAACTCCGAAAGTGTGTTTGTCACTTTGTGATTATTTCTTACAATGGCGAATGGTCTAATATATATGTAGCGACCGATATAATTTTTTGACATAGAAATAATATTGAGAATGAAAAACGACGAATAATATTTTAATGAATCGAAAAACTACACAAGCGAAACCGCGGGTAAGGTCTAACGTATAAAAATATATAAGGAAAGTCAGGCGACTTTTTATTTCTAAATAAAAACACGGAACCCTTTTCCCTTTGTACAATTTGGACCCGTCCAAATTTTGCTGATAGGTTTAAAACACTAAGAGGCTTAATTTTTGTTAAAAATGACTATACACAGGTTTTAACTTACATAAAATGTAATTACGAGTGAAACTAATATTTCTTCATCAATAATGCCGTCAAAGCCGTACGCAAAAAGGATTACTTTATTCTATGATAGTTTAACAATGTTACTGTTGCCGCAGCAGAACGCTCTAGATTTTTAGTAGAGTGTCTATCTAGATTAGTGAATTTTAGCATTAATCGATAGTAAATATTCTAACCATCTAGATTCTACCTAGCTAACCTACTGGAATTCTTCTGACGTCGTGTTTAATTAAGACACGTTCAGGATTGTTCTTTTGAATCGTTCAAACTAAACACGGAGCTGCAATTTATCGTCATTAACATCTCACAGCTAAAAGGTACCGCAATAGGCCAAGTAACGCTGGAAGCCAACGATGGTTTGCTTCACGATTACTGAGCGAGTAAAAAAATTTGAACGTCAATTATCTAATTAATTAGTACCCACTGATAGGCTGTTTCTATGACAGAATGTAGGTCTTTTAACTCTTAACTAAGTGGTAGAACTTCTTTGCAAAGCATGTGTAACATTGCCAGTCATTCTGCCACTAGAGAGTAATGTAGCACTTCTTTGTACCGGTTTAGAGGGAAATGTTGGCAGCGTAATTACTGGGGAAAAGGTAACATCTTAAATCTCTAGGTTATAAGAGTAGTGCGGTGGCAAACGGGTTTTGTATAGCACTGTTTTTTCATTGCACGTGTCGCTTTTAATCAGGCCCATGACTCGCTCGTCTCTCTTCGTCACTTTCTCTTCTTAAAAAAGATAAGTAAAATAACAGTAGAGTAGTTAAGGTAGTGGCAGATTACACCAAAGAAGTGAGTGCGCGGGTTAGTTTTCCTTGCAGATTCACGTTTCGGGCCCATTCTACCCAAAGCAGTGATGTGCGAGCGATCTTCATCATAAGTGTTCGGTCCAGAAACTGTCTCTTGTTAAAATTGCAGCAATCATACGCCGTGATCTATGTTTCATTCCGCTTTCACGATACAATATAGCATAGTTTGAAGTCGAACGAAATTTACTGAACACTTCAATTCCCAACGCACCGAGTAACTAATGTATGCAAGCACTAAGAAAACAAAGAGTTCAAACAACGCTTACCGTTGGATGTTAATTTAACTAAACATATTTGTTAAGGCTCGCAAACAAACTGATAGTTGATAGAAATAACGAAGGCTCGTATGCGTGTAGGTACGCTTATTAGCGGAATGCTGTGTACCTCGGAGTGTTATGAGATTTGGTTGTTTAATATGGTGCATTGAATAAGCTTTGAGTAAGACTTTTCCTCCAAATGTTGCCATAATTTATCATCTAACAGATTTAAGCCTGGTCTAGAAGAAGTCCAGTGGTCGCGGCTGATTTAAAACACACCTAAGAATAAAATAACTGCTTGACAGCGATGGTATCTGAGTCGGTGGCAGTTTTAATCAATTTGGAACAGTTTTCAGTATTTTTGACACATCAAAAACTACTATTTTTAATTTAATGGATTAAGCTGACAAACGAGCAAGCGGTTCACCATATGGTAAGCAATCACCGCCGCCCATGAACATTTGTAACAGAATTTGCAAATGTGTTGCCAGCCTTTAAGGGGGAAAATTTTTGAAAGAAGGAGGGAGGAGGAGCAAGAAGGAAAGATTAGGAGAGGGGTGGAAGGTAGGGGGAGAGGATGGAGGAGGATGGGCCACCGGCCACTTAACTCGCCGGACGAAACGCGGAAGCAAATTTCCACTTTACGCCGATTTTCTTTGAGGTCGTGGTACTTATCCGGTTCAAGCCGGCCCATTCAGCAGCGGAAACAGCTGCATGGCTCTACAACCATAAACTGTCTTATACACAAACTTATATTTTTAAAAAATAACATTACAACTATACAATTGGCACATTTTTTATCAGTCAAGACTTACGTATTTGTGTTGCCAAGCCGTTTTTATTACAGACTGGATTCAAATTCTTTTCTAAAATTGGTTCGTTTAGTTATTTAGTTATTATTTGTAATAAGGAATCCAGGTATCGAATAATAATTTAACGCGATCGTAAGTCAAGGGTCTTTTTATGGTTGCAAATAGGCAAACAGCATGACTGCGGTACCTTGCCTGCCAAAGTATGGGCCGGTTACCAGGCCGGTTACTAGTTTCTCCGTAAGGCCCCACGGTCCCACAGAAAACAAAGTGAAACAAAACAGTTATTTTTGCATTTTACTAGAAAAGTATAGCTGGAGACTGAATCTCTTACCATGTTTGGTTTTGAACATAAAACAAAAGAAATTGTGGTCTGGTGGAAGACTTCGAAATAATCAAAATTGAGGCGGAGAAATATTTATTTTCTATTTGACTTTAAGGAGTTCCGCCTCGTATCTTCGAATATTTGAACTTTGTTGATTAACAGTTCTTGGACCTAGTAAGGGCCAAAAACAAGCCAAGCTTGCAATACATTCTTAACAATAAAAAATAATTATCACAATTCGTTAACAATGAGTGGAAACATTGCAAAAGATGGATTAAGATCCTTCTCTCTTTGGAACTTGGCTAAAAAGCGTATACTTTCCGTTGCATTGCAGTAAACGAAGACAGGGCTGATAGAATAGCCCAAAGTTATTTATGGTTTTCATCACGCCTGGTGAGTTATCTGTCGGAGAACCAGATATTACTTTTTTCGTGTGCAACATTACCACCACCACGTATCATCAGTTTAACCTCTCGTAATTATCGTCCTATACGAGTAACTAAAAAGAAAGTATTGAAGTTTTAGCCAAACCATGGCCTCACTAGCTCATTCTACCCATCTCATTTGCCCCACGCGTCTAGTGACCAAGTCGTCGCGCACAATTAAGCCAATCAGTCATTCCAAACAGTATTCAATACAGCTTAAAGGATCTAATCTTTGTCATTTCTTTGCTCACAGATCAGTTCATGCAAATGTTAACCACCTCCAGACTTCATTTCAACGTATGTATTACAAGAAACTTATTTTAGCTGCATTCTAGCTACTATAAAGAATTGGAAAACACTATAAGCATGTCCTAATCCCTATACTAGGATAAATGTTAGGCATATTTACATAGTTTCGTGTATTCGCAGTTTTTTATGGCACTCTCGTAACTCGAGTTTAGTACTCAAGCTGTCTACCACGTTGTACCCCGTACCAAAGAACTTGTTAAGAGCATCTTAAAGTCCAGTTTTTCATGAAGTCATAACTCAAGAATAACATCGTGAGAAAATTTTTATATCTAAAATAGACTTAAATAATTCTAAAGTTCTTTCAACCGACTACACAAAACTAACCACTACTATTCAAACAATCCGCTCTTGTAATAGTCGGGTTAAAAGATAACACGACTTCACTATGAATCTTTTCTTAACAATAGAACATAGATATAGTCTGTTACAAACATACCATATAAGGTATTAATACCTTATATGGTATGTAGACTTAAGTCTTAACCGTGGGTGCACGGTTGTATGTAGATTTTGATTTCCGATTATTTCTGGCGTTCTTCAAAAAAACACATATGCCAATAACAATACCTTACTTTTTTGATAAATAAAACACAACCAACTAACGGATCAATAATTTTGAAAAGAGTATTGTAATTATTTTATTTATTTAGAATTTACAACACCCGCGTAATGTATATCTTGCTCATTAAAATAATATTGTAACCGTAAATTTAATATACCGTATAGTCAATATTTCGTACACACTTATGACATG
>DWHO01005714.1:0-10141 GCA_018247575.1 Eurytides lysithous rurik | reverse complement strand
CTTTTGAAGTGCCAAAGCTGATTCGAAAGTATAAATAGTAAATTCAAAACTCGATGGCGGTCGCTTTTATTAATTTCGTTCGCGGTTAATATCGCGCGCCCAGGTTCCTAAGTAACTAACTTGTTTAATCACACCATTTTTACACATCACTCATTACACAGAAACTACTATTACTACCGTCCATACTTTTATACTAACAGTTCTTAAATTTCGATATTTAATATAAGTTTCTATATTAGGATAAACAATTCTATTTACGTTTGTTTCGCTCTAGTTGGCGCATTACGTAAGTGGCCCCGACTCAGTGACCTTGAGGCCGGTTGAGATTTTATCGATCAACGACTGCTGATTCTACCGGAAGGGAAGGACAGTTAAGTCTGAATTCTGAACACTTCACGTTTGAACAGTTCAATGCTTCTTGAGAACGGATATCGCACCATTTGTGTTGTTCGTATGTAAACGATACACTTACGGTGGTAGAGCACCGCTGCTGAATGGGCCGGCTCGAACCGAATAAGTAAAGGAAATCGGCGTAAAGTGAAAGTGTTTTTGCTTCCGCGTTACGTCCGGTGAGGTTTCATCCTCTTCCCATAATCCCTGCCTCTCATTAGTTATCCCTCCCTCTTTCAAAAATTCCCCCTTTAAAGGCTGGCAACGCATTTGCAAGTTCTGTTGCAAATGTCCATGGGCGGTGGTGATCGCTTACCATTAGGTGAGCCGCTTGTTCGTTAGTCAGCCTACTCCATAAAATAACAATAATTCAAAAATACACGCGTTAGTCTGTTAGAAAACACCTGATACACATGTCGCTTTGTGACGCGTTAAAGAACGCTCGCAGGAAGAACTGTAAAGTTTCCACGCTTTGAGGCCTTCTTATAATGCATTATGTACTTATATGAATTAGCTAATTAAAAGTAAGTATTAAGACTTATATGGAGTTATTTATACCACTGTGACTTTCACCATTGGTAAATAATTTGGTGCGAATAAGCTTGTAAGCTCAGTGGGTGTAATTGTGGCATCGATCGATACATTTTCGAGATCAGTAGGTTAAAATGGCAATTCATTACTATTTTCGTCATGTTTAAGTGGTTCTTTTGACAATTAACTTCTCGTTTATAACGACGATGGCCTCCCGAATAAACGCACTAAAAGGATTACACTCGGTGCTCACGTTAAACCGACACCGTGTATGGTTAAGAGGTCTCAATAAAATAAGTCGTATCTAGTGTAATAATGCCCCTACACGATTGATTCTGGAAGCACCACGGTGTAATTGGAGACCGGAGCGTAATAAGTGAATACTTCGGGTAAATTTTCGAAGAGCGAGATAAGGCCAGATTCACCTTAATCAGAAACCCACCTGTAAGCCCTCTGATGGATACGTATTTGCAGATAGCATATGCTAATACGGAAAAGGCCCATTACTTCTTGCCTTGTTCATGTTGTGGCATGCTGTAACAAGCCTTAGCCAATTTGTTGTAACTATGTGAAAATGCGAATGTCGCTTAGCTGCCGTCGGTAATGTGTCTCAGCGGCGACAGGCGTTGTGTATTTTATGAGTGCTATAAATATTCATTACCCGCTCACTTGTTCTCACCTCCCCTAATCCAATGTAACGCGTGCACGACGGATGCTTCCCGAAAGATCCGAAAATAAACAAGCTAGGAAAATTCCATGTACCTACCACCACTCAGCCGAAATGGTAACATTGTTGTAGGCGGCAATAGCATAATCATATGCTTTAGGAAAATAAAGTGATCAGTTCAGCCTATTGCACGCACAGGGGTGTGTGAAATTTGATAGTGTTAATATTATATGAATATGAATTAAGTAATAATATTTGAGATAAATTTCTGAAAGCTAGAAATCTAATATAACATTTGTTGGAAGCACGTAAAATTGCTTTAAACAAAACGTTCGTATTAGCGTTTTAAAAATTAACGTCATATCCGTTCGCTAGCTTCTGTAATTATAAAACAAAAAAAGGATGGAATTGATGTAATAGACTTGTATAGTTAGACTCGGAGGCTGGAACGAGATTGGAATTCGGTCGGCAGTCCCGCCGGAAAGATTCGAAATTGATTTCGCCCCACGAGGCCTGACGGAGCAGCGGAAAGTGAGTTTCATGTTGTTAGACTTGCGTTCACTCTCACTTTGAATTGATTAAACTGCCTACAGTCTAAGTTACGAGGCAACGTAGATATATCTGTTTCGTTTACCCATCTTTGTTGTATGAAGTAAATTAGTAATGTTTAATTCTGACTATTAACGTCACTTGCCGATCGAGACAACCTATTGTTGTAACGCGGTCGTTTGCTATCACTTAAAAAGAAAATTAAATAAACTTCTAATATTCTTTATTTCATTTGTTTCAACAGTTAAAATACAAGCGCTTTAAACTTCCAACGCAAATTGTAGTAACTATTATTGGTATGTAATTTACAAATAAATTGACAGTTCGCTTTATTTAAGAATGTGCTTCGAGGCATACCGACACCGCCATTTGGTCCTCTTCTAATGAAATGAACAAATAAAAGAAGAAATGGTGGCATCTCTCTAATATGAGTTTCAAACGCTGGTTTGAAACGTTTCGTTGGTTTTTAAAATCAAAATCATAGTTTCAACATACCAAAATATGTATATTTTAAGTGTGAATTAAATATATAATCTATGAATTATATAATCTATGAATTCCATACGATTTCTCGGTAAGATCATAGTGGATATGTGGGCTGATGATACTATAATGATGATCCAATAGGATAATAAACATTATCGTCGAGCTGAAGATGATGTTGGTCACGATCTAATGACATTATCATACCGCACGATGTGTGGTGCGTTCCGTAATTGATATTGTCAAATTTCACAATACAAGTGCTCAATTTGCAGCATTGTTACGTTTGATATCGTCGCCTCTGTAGTCGTTGATATTGTTCTGGCCACAGATACATGTTAGCCGTTGGATTTTCGAGTAGCGTATTAAATAATAAATTCGCTTTGCTTGTGTATAAAATTTCAGTGTTTGGTCTTCAGTGGAGGTCTGTATAAATATTCACATGTGGGTCTTGAAGATTGGGGGATCATTTACTCGGTGATTATTTTCTTAAATATTTTCTAAGCCTCTGATTATAATGCGTGACTTCGGAGCGAAATAGATTGTAAGACAGATCTTAAATGCTGTGAGTGTATCAACCGTTTTTATTTTAAACTTACAGCACGAAATTTTAATAATGCGCACGTAAAGACAAAATGTCCTTATATATTCCGGATCGATATCTCAATCCGCAGTAAGTTCGTTCGATCGACTCTGCACTTGATTAGTGTTTTCCTAATCTCGGAAATGCAGCTCAGCATTTTAATAGGGGCATTATTCCGGTCAGTGACGTCATCGGCGTTACGTCGCGGGAATGCCCTTTGGCGACCGTCGAGCCGCGGTATTGTTACGATAATACCTCATTAACATGCAACGTCCGATGTTGCCTATCGGAAGGTATTTCACGCCTCGGCGGGCACGTATCGAAGGGCAAAGTGCGCGGGGCGAATTATAACAGACACATCTGTAAACGAAAAGCCGGAACACGGATCGGAAGATGAAAGTCGTCGAAAAAATTATATTAAATTTGGCAATTGGAGCTTTCTGAACGTTTTCTGGAATCCTATTGTAAAAATGTATACATTGTCCATAAAAAGAATTACTGACTCGTTGTAAACGAGTCTTAGGTGCAACAAATTTGTTTTTGTTCCTAGTGTTAATGTCATGTACGTCCAAAACGCTTTGTACTCATGACTTGAAGAGTCATTTGTAACGATTCGTTCCGTAACCGAATCATTTGAACGGTGTCAGTAAGCCCGAGTTGGACTGTAATTGAAATTGATTGGGTCACGCAATAAGCAAATTGTCTTACTCTATTTACTTCCGCGCCGGCAGCCACTCGACACGTGTCCAGATCAACGGGGCGTCTTGGTTGGTAATCTGTTGTAAGGTGACAAACGAATATACGATGCTGTAGATTCTAAGTGTACCACCACTTTGTTATTGCTTTGCGACTCTTTAATGGACGAATTGCATCGTACAAAGCGGATGAATCCCTATTATTACAATAAAAATACTTTTGCAGAGTTCACATGAGATAGTGACACTGCGTTGCCAGATAGCCGCCGCCGAGCAGAAATGGGGATGCGATATTGTGTTTCGATTTGAAGGACAATGTGGGTTGCGACATACTAGGCAGAGAGATAGAGTATCTCTAAAAGACATTGTACAAGACACAGAGCAGACTATCGTCTCGTTAATTCGATTGGTAAACAAGATTTAAAAGGTGTTCTCTCTTGTACATTCTTGCATCACTAAACACACACTTTGCGAATCCGTAAAATTGTAAATATAATTTAAAAAAAGAGTTAAGTCCCGCTGAGTTTATTTCGCCTGTTCTTCTCATGACCAAGGCATTTCATTTTTTCCGAACAGGTAATAGAATCAATAGACGTTAAAAAGTGATTATTGACCAATCCAATTTTCAATATAGAATTTTGACTTTGACTTTGTGTTAGTTTTCAACAATCATGATTGCTTTTCAATAAATAAGATTTGATGTGTGACTTAAGTCGTTCAGCTAGATTCTTTTAGTTTAACTTATGTTCGATTCTTACAACAACGAGGACTACCGTACGGCTTTAAGGTAGTTAAATAGATTCGCTCTCAAAGCAAATAAGTACAATATAGATACTGTGTCTATCGAGATAAGAATACGTGTCGATGCCGTCGCCTCTGAGCGAGACACGAGTTAAACAAGAGGTTTTCTGTCGCGGCGATTAATGAGCAATTTCCTACAAAGAGCGGCCGGTCTGCGGATTGCAAAGTGACCGATCGGGCGATCGGTCGGGC
Organism: Eurytides lysithous rurik; assembly: GCA_018247575.1. Classification (NCBI taxonomy): domain Eukaryota; kingdom Metazoa; phylum Arthropoda; class Insecta; order Lepidoptera; family Papilionidae; genus Eurytides; species Eurytides lysithous. The sequence goes on along the minus strand of DWHO01005714.1, from coordinate 5,250 downwards.
GGGCGCGGAATGCTGCAAGGTCGCGTACGTTCATCGGCCGGGATCGGCAGAGGTTTCCAAGATACAGCCATATTTGTGCTATCGCAGAGCGGTGGTAGCAGAGTGCCCGCACGCCCGCTTTTTGTTCAATATGCTCGAGCGACCTAAGCCCCCTGTACCGGTACCAATGAAATGATTAATTTGTAATTGACAATTTCAAGTGTTGATTTACCACGGCGAAAGAAAACACCGTGAAGAAACCGGCATATTTCAAAAATGAAAAAAAAATATTTCTAACGTATGTTAAGTCCGCCAATTCGCATTGAGGCTATGAGGTGGTTTGTTCACTTACACCCTTCTGTATAGATGAGCGCCTAGATATGTACCACTGCTGGGCCTATGCCCAGCAGTGGGACATATCTAGGCGATACCACAGTACGACGGCCCCGTTGAAAACCGTGGCCGCTTAATGTAGCGGACATTTCACAGTCTGGCGGCTTGCCGATTGGGGCGAGAGAGATTCTGAATTTACAACACAAACAGTGACGCAGTTTTACAGTTAGCTGCCGTTTAATAAAGTCGACATTTTTATAAAAGAACTTAATTCGTGTAGCATTAAAAAATAAAAAATACGTTCAATTATTTAGATCACAGATTAACCGACATGTCTGCAATCAAGTCGTTGTGTTGTAAGTAATGAAATAGAATATTCTTATTGCTGATACAAAAATGTAAAAAATAAAATTTTTTACAAATCACAAAAGCTAAGGGTCTTATTGCACAAAATATTCTTCAGAGGCTCGCTAGGCAAACCTGTTTAAAAGTAACCATTAAGATAAAAGCAATTATATTATTATAAATCGATTGTTTTTGTTGAAAATTAAAAAACTAAAATAGCTTGCTAAGCTAAAGTGTATCAAAATGTTATCGCTCAAGAATATCCAAACATACAAAACATATTTTTACAACATACAAACACACAACATAAAAAAACATAATTTCTTGCAAGCTAGATATGTAGTTAATACAGCTGGTGGTAAGCGACAAACCTATGTTATAGGTTTACCACAGCGCCACACAATGTTTTGAACTGCTTTTTTCATGGAATATGCATACAAACGAGCAAGCGGCTCACTTGATGGAAGGCAATAACCACTGCCTATGTACATTTCAAAAGTCGAACGTTTTGCATATGCGTTGCCAGGCTTTAAGGTCGGAATTTTTGGAAGGATAAGGCAGGATAGAAGGAGAAAGGAAAAGGGAAGAAAGGAATCTGGAAAAGGATGGAGGTGGGCCACCGGCCACCTCAATCAGCGGACAAAACGCGGAAGCACACACATTTCCGCTTCACCCCGATTCTCTGCGAGGTCGTATTACTTATCCGGCCCCTTTCAGCAGTAGCGCAAATTGCTGTTTAGCATCGCGCTACGCTCATCACCAACGGTATTGATGTTATCACTAGCCCAGTTCACTTACCTTTTAATCCGAAATACAATACTGTTACGGTGGAATAACTGGTAGACCAGCTGTGTGCACTAGGGTGCTCGGGTAGTGGTGGCAGAGTCAAAGTCAAAATTCTTTATTCAAAACTGGATTGGTTTACAATCACTTTTTGACGTCTATTGATTCTACTAAGCTCAAAAACTCAGCAAGGGTTCTACCTCTTATAGAGATATTCCATAAAACACTAAACCGATTGAGACAGTCATCAGTCCTAAACTGACCTTACAGTTATGACATAAGTTTTGATCCAAGCCATTTCGATCTCTACGATTTTACCTTAGTGTAAGATCGAACCATGATCGATGAGTGAATCATGACCGCCGTGAAAAAAAATAGATAAAAAGATAACTGTAGCGTTTAATGTTGTAATCACCATATGTCGGATATGGTGATTACGATTTTTTATGACTATCCGTGATGACACAGTATATAATGATTATAAATAAATTATTTTTAAACATGAGATATTACATACGTCAAAATCAGTTAGCGGATTTAGAGAGAAATAACGTGGACTCTGAACCTTTATTCCAATAAACCGTGAAATTTTCGTGTAAAAATAATCTTTGTAGGCTGTATCTAAACTGCAGTGACGATGACAATTCGTTATTGATGTTGGTTAGATATTGATAAGTACACCGTTGATATATAGGTACACCGTTAAATAAATATTGATGATTCTACAAAAAAATTATATGCTTTACTGATTTTAATTATCGATTTTCCACGAAGCAAGGCCAGCAGCAGCGTAATGTTTTTTAAATAATCAAATGGAATTTTCCAGCGCCGACAGTACGAATTTCTAACAGAACAACGAAGGCCGTCTGGATTTTAAATATGATTCGGTAAATATTATATTACACACGAAGCGAAAACTCGTAAAATTTCCCGTAATAAACCCTCTTTTTTTATTCTACATCCTAGGTCTACATTAAATAGTATATTCTTATTTACATTTTGCACCTTGAATTGTTTACTGTATAATATATTTATTTGATTAGTAGTAAATAGAAATCGCAGTCGTTTTAACACAACAACTGAACTAACTCCTCTTAAGAGGCAATTTAATGAAGATTTCGAACCCATAGTAATTGAAAATTTCAAAACTCAAACTTATCGTGTTTCCAAGTGTTGCGAAATTACTGGGCCGAAAAGGAATACTCCTTGACACTTCTTCCGATCGCCTAAAATGTAAGGTCCTTGAGTAATTTCCAGTTTTTCACTTCACTGCACGTTGACCGGTTGTAAAACGGTTCTAAAGACGAAGAAATCGTTTCACCGAAACACTGTAACCTCTCTCATTTGGAACTCTGCGAAACATTTCAATCCAACGAAGCGATGTAACAAGGTAGCTTTCGGTTCGTTACACCTGAATAGGAGTTCGAGAAGTATGAAAAAAAAGAAAAAAAATACTATACCAAAGCATTTTCTAACGAGTGGGCAATTCATCAAGTACTTCCACGGCGTGTGTGGAGGTGGCTTTTTCTTCTTGCAGCTTCTATGCGAGTGGATGTGGTGGCACCGCTCAGGGCCCTTGCCGTGCTTCGTGAACATTCCGAGTACGCCCCGATACTTCCATAGAATGTCACATCACTGGCACCACTTGAATGGCAACACTTGCACACTAGTCGGCTAATCCCGCCGGCCAATGGACCACTAGCACGAATCACAAAGAACGAACACTAAAACAACGTCATCCGTCGCCATCGCATTGCCAGCCAAACACTACACGGGCGTAGCCCCGCACATACGTAACTGCAAAGAAAAGAAAACAAAAAGATGTAGTATGAGACCCTGCCCGATGATAAAAAAAAAACAAACATAAAGTGACTGATCTAAGCGATTCAAACGGAACGTAGATGTGTTGTATGTTCCTATTTACTTTATAATCATTGCTTCCGTCGTCTGTGCACTTAGAAGCGAAACGATTAAATGTGGCGGCGCTTTTTTTTTGCAACGCGCCGTTATGTTATGAAAGTGGAAGTCTGTGTCAATGTGTCACCGCCGCGGGGGCATGGTTAATCTAATCTACATTTACGCTAACACTTTGACATCAATCAAACGCACAGTTCTAGATACGAAGTCTTAAAAGAAACCTTTAAGCCTTCAAAAACTCTGATAGATGTTTCATCATTCGTTAACTCGGTACCTTTGTTTCTTATAGACTCATCAGATCATTTCGGATTTTTAAGGGACACAAAAGCGAAACCGGTTTCTGAAGTCCAAAGTACTTTTATAAAGGTCGGGCTCAGGGGCGAATCTGACTCATAAATATGAATCGCAGTGTTTCGATGTTTATTAAAATGAATGATTTTTAAGTCCTGCTATATTCCCAACTGTAAAAATAATCGATTTACCATATTGCTTATGAATAAATTATTGTTGTGCATTAAAAGCTTTTTAGTTCAATCAGTCATTGTTCTATTCTGTTAAATATAAATAACAATAATAATTTATAGCTAATAAATTATTACTATTATTTATTTTTTTAGAACATGGAGCAGCTTGGAGTTACACCTTTATGTAGAAAAGATCTCATGTTTACCGCTAACAAGTCAATTCACAATTTATTTTCAAATACAAACATAATATCTATTCAAACGATAATCATACAATAGAAACGTAATAAAAACAAATATGGCTAAACTAAAGAAGCAAGAATTGAATTGCTTCTACAAAAAATTCTAGACAAAACTGTATTGATACAGGAATACAATAGGACTAAAAATGTACTCGATTTTGCAAGGGTTGTCTTTGTTAGCTATGGGAGAACAAATTTATAGCCAACTGCTTAGCATGCAGTTTCAGACCGGCTCATGAAGGTCGGAGCGACAAACGTACACATTTAAATACCAAACACGTGTGCTTGTGTCAGATTAATTTATATTGTTTATCTATCACTTGCATATCATCCGATACCATGCAAGGATGACCTTGTCTTCCTGCCGCTACCTTAGTAACAAAACAATAGGCTTAATATTGTCATGGTTCGAAGTTTTAATGCCATTAAATTCAAACCAAACAAAATAAGAAATAAGTTTATACTTTTAAAATATTCCAATACTACGATTTTTTTAGTTTCGTATATGTATACGTGAACGTTATGAACATATTTTGACGTAAATATCGCCATAATTATTTACGCCGATACTTATTACTTTATCCCATTTTTTTTTAAATAAAATAGAACACGTCTTTTGTCCAATAACAGTAGAACAAAAGCTTAAATTACGTTACCAGAGGGTCGTTACATAAAGGGATCGAGGAATGATTAATCATTTGTCTCTTAATATCGGCTGATGCGAATTTTATTTTTCATAACGTCGACCTTGTAAGAAGACAGTTAGGGGCCTTTATACGGGGAGCGATGAGTCAGCGGGCACCAAATAAGGCACTGGTAGCCACCCTTGGGCGATGCTGCATCAAGAAAATGGACCGGACTTGCTATACTAATTGCGGTAACATTTTTTTGCAACGTCCACTAGGTCCATTCCGCCTTGGTGACGACTAGAGTTTGTTATATGTTCACTGTCGTATACTTTGTAAATAATTGTCTCAAGTTAGCAAAATGTTTTTTTTTATTTAGAAGGCTGAGAAATGAGCAAGCGGCTCATCTGATGGTAAGCGATTATCGCCGCCCATGGACATTTGCAACATTACTGAACTTGCAAATGCGTTGCCAGCCTCTAAGGAGGGAAATTCTGAGACAGGGAGGGGGAGGAGGAGGGGTGGAAAGGGGAGTGATGAAGGGATGGGTGGTGTTAGATG
>DWHO01005713.1:0-10142 GCA_018247575.1 Eurytides lysithous rurik | reverse complement strand
TCTTTGATACATTCACTGCTGACCCAAAAAATCGTTCAATACAGCGATGCGAAAAAATGCGTGTGGAAACACATGCATTTTTTTATAATTACTATTATTTTGATAAAACACATATATGTGTTGCCTGCACGGGCGAACCGACAGGAAAACGAGATGCAATTTATTTCGAACACACATTTGTGTTAAGCCGGTTTGGAATGTGTTAATAGTATATGTGGGCAAATATAGATAAGTTTTAAATTATCGTCGGTTAAACGTATTCATAATTTTGGGGTCTTTCCGGTTAGAGAGCTAGCTGAAGTTCTTCCTCCACCGCGATCCTCTCATACCGTCAGGAGAAAAATTACTTATTATAATAAAATGGTTTATTTCGTAATGGTGTCTGTATTTGTTACTTAAAAATTTGACGTTGTCTATACAAATTTATATCAGTTCACTTAACTTAGAAACTGTTAACTGTGTAAGTTCGATTAAAATCTGATTATTAGTGTGTATGTATACCAAATACCTTGGAACATCTTGTCAAATAGTCTAAATCTAAAACAAAATATAGATTTGAATGCTTCTGACAACGTTGTTAATTTTATACATTCACAAAATCATATTACGAGGATTTTTAAAAGACTAAGAGGACATCATAAACACCTTATTTGTTAGTATCTCAAGAAGTTGAACCCAAGCTGGTGACAAACATAGACAACGACACATTGTGCTCTGTACACATCTGGCAATCGAAAATAAAAGAGATGACGTAGTGTCGGACGATGCCAAAGGGAAAGGCACCGCACACGCCGATTGGCATTAAATCTCCCTAATGTTTGCTTACCAAGTGTCCCAAGGAAATACAACTAGCGACTTTAGTAATCGGCACGTTTGTCCTGGGGCGTCCCTTGATTGTGCTTATTCCACCATCTGGCAGCTGAGCTGACGATTCAAGATTCAAGTTCTTCTATTTAAGTTAAGTTTTGGGAATGCATTAGCATATATAATGACACAAGTCAATCTTGTATCAATGCAATGTTAGATTTGTTAATTACTTGTACTGTTGTAACAATTTATTTTATCATACTTTTGATTCACTGAATGTACCATTTGTCTTTAAAATTTGTTTAACTTTTTTTTTTTTTTCTAATGGCAGCAAATTTGAATGACCGAAAATGTTACTATTTGGTTAAATTTCAACATAAACAGAGTCAAGGTTAAGTGGAAATTAAAGGTTGTTTTAATATCGTTTAATATTTAATGGTTTCGCCCTTTGACATTCGAATAGTCATCAATTTGTTTTTGTTTCTAAAATTTGTGCTTTATTACATATTAAAAATATATTGAAACTTTGGCTTCATTAAAATTGTTATCAAAATGTTATTTCTTTGTTAAAAAAAACAATTTCTGATTATTATTATTATAAAAACGTAGCGTATATTTCTCTATATGTGTTAGGCTAACTGTAGAAATCTATTCGAATTTGAAAACCACGCAAAAAATCGCCAGTTTCGTTCGTCGGCAAACATTATAACTTATTATATTTTCGGTCCCACTGCATCTGCGACCGCCGCAACTCCTTAATGATCGTGACTCAATACGCCAAATGATTTATGCCCGTTGTCGTCCCGCTATCGACAATTTATTCAGCAATCCAAAACGTGGACGGCACGATGCGTAATTACTTAAAACACGAGCTTAATCACTCATTATTTACGCGCGAGTGGGGAGTTATTTAACAGGCCGCCGGACGCTTTGATTTTACGACTTGTTTCATGAATCACAGTGCGTTCGTTGAAACGGGACGCGAGTGCGACCGGTCCGTACGTCTCCCGTGACTAAGGGCATCAGTCTTTTGATATATATTAATGTTCACTTTCAATGAATCGAACTGAACTTACTGACGGATATATTTTTTTTCTTTTTTTTTAATGGATTAGGCTGACAAACGAGCAAGCTGCTCATCTGATGTTTAGTGATCACAGCCGCCATTGGAGATTTAATATTACAGAACTAACAAATGCACAGCCTTTAAGGAGTGGAATTTTGGAAAGAGACAGGGAGGAGGAGTGTGTGAGAGGAAGGAGGAGAGAAGGAGCGAAAGGGGTCCCTCCGGGGATGGAGGAAAAGGAAGGGAGGGAAGTAAGAGAGAGGAATGGGAGGGAAGGGATGGGCCACCGGCCACCTCACTCACCGTACAAAACGCGGAAATATAAACACTTCCACTTTACGCTGATTTTCGGTGAGGTCGTGGTACTTATTCGGTTCGAGCCAGCCCATTCAGCAACGGGAGTAGCTGCGTGGCTCTACCACCGTATGTTACATGTACATACTCGACTGTTACGTACTCTAACGTTTTTGTTCTTCACAACGCTCACCGTATTCGTAATAGAAAAGAACATTTTCCCATCTTAAAGGTCGGATATGCATTTGTAAGTCCCTTGATGCAGATGGCCACGGCATTCGCTTACCTTCGGATTAAAAAAATAAAGCAAGTTACTATGGTATGTCGACTTCACATGTTGTTGATTTTTTTATTTTCTTACGCGCAACGATTCTCTGACAAATTACGTGTTTAGAGATTATGCTTGCAGATTTTTATAAAACTTTTCAAAACCCTTGGGGCATCTTAAAGAGGGCAGTTAATGCTTCTCTTAAATTAATAAAATTATATTAGGAATTCTTGAAATAAAGTCTTGTGAAGAAAGGCTTAAGATTTTTACATTAATAAAATCATTTCGTTAACGAGAAGCGGAGAAATATTCATGATTTATATTTAGCGCCCTAACAAAACGTTAGCAGGAGAGCACACTCCAGTTGTTTTTAACTGAATGAGTGTGTCGGTTAAAAATAACTGTTAAACTGGATCGCTTACAGTTTCTGCAAACTTAGACGTTAATAACATTATGATAACTTTATATTATTCAGCCTGAATTTAGGTCTAGTCTTGTGATGTATAAATAAATGTTTATTGTTATTTGCGAATTTTCACAACTTAAACATAGTGATAGTTATAACAGCGTCCAAAACCGGAATATAGATAAAAGTATTTAACTTCAGAATTATTAATTTTTAATAATTACAAAGTATTAAAGAAAAAACCTTTAATCCAAATCACTAATGTTAATGATAAGAAAGTGATAAAGAAATTAAGCTTAATAAAGCACCGAAATTAAGCGCTATCGCGATGATTAGATAAAGTTAATACAGATTTATTTTCGCTTATATAATTATGACTGATGATATGATGACTGATGATACTAATTGTACGTTTTTTTTCTTATTTTGAACAATAAATTTGATGTTTATAATACTGAACTTACGTGGGATATATCTGTGGTTAAATAATTTCGCAGTCCACCTGGAGTGGTGCCTCAGATTGCCAGTTATTGTGCCAAGCAATAATATAACACTAGGTTTCGGTATTACAGTTTAAGAGGGCAATGTCGTAATCATTAGACATAGAGGGATTGAGATTTACCTTTTCACTTTCACGGTTACCAGCGCACCTTAGAGCCAAATAGTTTTGAATTCGTGCAGTTCAAAAGACTTACTTTGTGATTGTAATGGGTGACTGCCCGTTGGTGTAGTGGTTAGCGCTCTTGATTGCAAAGCCGACGGTCGTAGGTTGCCACCCAGGATGAAATATTTGTGCGATTAGCAGAAATATTTGCTGTTAAATATGTACGAATATCAGTTATTTAGAATCCGACGGCCGTTTGTCAGATATCCTTTGATATTATTTTTATAAAACGTATCGCTCATCATCAGAGGAACAGTTTGCTCATCTTTGAATTTCCTTAAAAAACAAATTAATTATTCTTTTACGATAGGTCCCTCTTGCATTTATAATAACCAGTTTTTGTATGTCGTTTATAATCATCTATACGAGTGGAATTTTTTGATAAAATTTAAATTTAACTATCATAAACGTACCTTGTGTAATGGCTATTCGAGGAGTCGAAGGTTTTATTTAAACTTGATAAATCTTTCAAGAAAATACCAATATTTTCTTAAAGATTTCCTTAAGATCTATTATAATATGAACATTTTGGCTTTTTTTAGTGAACAATATTCTAAATAGTATAAAAATGTGATTTCTTCTAAAAATTGTCTATAGCATGTTTATATTTTGAGAGAAGTTTGAAATAAATTATCTTATTACATTTGGTAGTTGCCAGCTTGAGCGACGGTCATGTGCCGCTTAGTTACGTAAAACGTATCGAAACTGTCGCTTTTTTGGTTTTGTTTGCTTTGGCACGAGCCCGGCCCTCGAAGGGCGAATGGGTTTTCAACATCCGTCATAAAGATGGAGTTTGTTTTTCTTTTTTTTTCGACGTTCGTAATTTGTTTACAATTTTTTTTTTATATTTAACGAGTCACAACTAGTGATGATTAATTATTCAAGTTTAACTAAAGATTATGCTGTAGTTGTTACAAATTCTATTAACTCTACAACGACATTAACGGTATTCATTAAATCTAATTAAGATATGATGGAATTGTTACTTGCTGCTCTTTTTTTTTTACTTTAATTGCCTTTACGTGTTCACTTCAACTCCAACGGGTAATCGGTAATGTGTTCCGTGCTTGCCCAAGAGCAAATAGAACGCTCGCCTATTATTTACTTTTTGATACGTCGTTCACGAAATTGTAAGGGCGTTCATCTCTCCGTCGGACTATCGCCGACTTTGTATACAATCGTTATCATATCAGAGTCACACAAGGCTGGTTCGACGCCTGTGAGCGTTCAGAGCGCCCCCTGCTACGCTCCCCCCGCACCGTTCCCCACAGAAGCCCCGCTTATTGCAGTCTCCATTGAGCCACCGTTGTGAACGGATGTCTGTCGTCGCACCTTAAGCTCTCCGAGTTCGAGCTTTTTCACCCAATCTCTATTAAAGGGTGATCCGGTCAATTTCGACTTTTGCAATACTAAAGGAAATTTTAAGAGTGTTTGTGTTCCTGTGAAAAAAATCTCGTGTTAACTGTTCAACGTGTTGTGTTAGTTAACGTATTTTTTTTTGTATTCAGTGTGCACATCACCGTGTTTTTGTTTCTAAACTGAACTCGTGATTGTGTTTTAGTAAATTAAAGGAATGAGTGGAGGAGTTTAGGATCGCAATCGACAAAAAGGTATGATTTATTTCTCGTTTAAGTAATAATGATATTTTAGTGTGTCCACGGTAAATCACTGGTGGTATTTATTTGTTCGGCGGTTGAGACGTTTTGCGCGTCACAAATTAACTAGATGGAGGTTGTGTCGTCTGCGATGACATAAATATTTAATTATCCCACGAATCTACGGGCGAAGGGCTGGCGTTCGGTGTGGGGAAATAATACTGACGGGCGCATTCAACGGCGGACGAGGGGTTGCCAACACGGTGCGTTCACGATCACAATGAAGGGACTCTTGGAGAATATTTTTAACTAAACGGTGTTCGTCGCGTATAATTATAGTGTAACATAAACAGTTAGGCGTTGACTTTACTAAACATTACCGAGAAACTTGTATTATTTTATTCAATGTTCGAATCACATATTTTTCTTTATTTAGGTCGTAATAAATTAACTCCACCTATATAACTCTAAAATGTGTATCCGTAATTGTGTAACTATGAATTTTTGTGGATCCTTCGCTTTGGTTTCCTTAAATCGTCGACTTGTGTGGTTGTTAAAGTGCACATCGATACAAAGCTTAGGTGCAGACAGTGACCCTTCCTATCACCGGAAACAATGGTCTCGCAAAGGGCTGACACAATAGCGGCATTCGCAGCGGCGTTCCGTTAACGGCAGCCCTTAGCAGATAACAGGAAACAAAGAATTTCGTTTAGACTACTACTAAAAAGGTTTTCGTACAGTCTATTTGGCGTTAGCTTTTAGCCACTGATTTGTTCCTTTCTATGTTCCAGTAAATGAAAAGTATTTTAACTTGACAAAGATGTTTAGTTCCCTTTATCTTCACATCTGTTTACCTGTTACGGCGTGAAGACATTATAAACAAACTGTTTATAACTTCGTCAAGCCGAATCATATATTCAATGTATCAAATGTGTTATGTAAGAATGATTGACACTCAAATTGACATTTCTAAACTATTCTATTAAACTCATAGATAGATTTCTATGCTGCAAAATTTCCCTTTAAAAATTGTTTTTGAAAATATGTTTTATACTTCGCCAAGTGGTTTGTAGTTTGATTACTGTTGAAAACAGTTGTATAGAGCTGTTATTAGTAATATTTTTGAAGAAATACTTAAGAAATATATTTTTCATACTATTGACTTTTTTTAAATTATTAATTAGGCTGACAAACGGGAAAGCGGCTCACCTGATGGTAAATGATCACTGCCGCTCATGGACATTTGCAGCATTACAGAACCAGCAAATGAGTTGTTAGTCTTTAAGTGGAGAATTTTTGAAAGAGGGAGGGAGGAGGAGAGAAGGAGCAGAGGGGATGGAGAAGGAGGTGGCCACCGGCCACCCCATTCGCCGGTCGAAACGCGGAGGCACACTTTCACTTTACGCCGATTTTCTGAGGTCGTGGTACTTTCCGGCTCAAGCCTGCCCATTCAGCAGCGGGAGCAGCTGCGTGGCTCTACCACTGTTAGACCATAATTTAATATCCAAATAAAACTATCTTAAGTAACGGGTGTCCTCTGTTCGTTTTAAGAATCGTTCTGGAATCGATTGTAATTTTAAAGGTAATGCAGTTTTAACTGCACATTTCCGCATAAAAACTGTTAGGTGGTACCGTTGTCGGGATTGAAATTATCAAAATTGCTTGTAAAAAAAATCCGGGAGGATTATCAATTTCAATTAATTGTCGTTATCTTTTAATGTACCTTAACGGTAGTTATCGTGTATGATTAAATACTTACACGGCTTGGAAATCTTAGATCTACTGATATTTAGTATGTTTGCACCTGTAAGGCCCACATGTAGTAGATATTTATTGACGATATTAAAATTACACACAGTAATACAAATATCTACCTAAACTTAGGATAAACTTATATCGACGCTAGAAGGCATAAACGTAGTAACCAGCATAATCAAAATTATTCACCAGACATACACTAATCGACGGAGTGTAATTTACTGATTTCAACGATGTAAATAAAATAAAAATGACTGGCGTCGATATACGGTTTTGGAACCGCATCACATAGTTAAAATGTTTATATATCAAAGACATCAGTATATATATAACTATTACGAGAAACAGTATTGTTTTATTGTTTTTTCGCCGCTTGTTTTCCTTTTGATGCGTTGCCGTAATGCAAAACGTGTTTCGTTATAAGACGATAGAGTTACGAACCATCGGAGTGCTTCCGAGAAGTTCCTAAGCGAAATAAAAATGGAGCGTTGCAACACCAGGACGTGTGGCATACGCAGGCATATAGTGCACGACTATATATAATAAGCAGTATTGCCATTGTTTGATATAATGGATGCGAGCGTGTGCGTACAGCATTGTTCCGCGTGTCGCCCGCTGCACAAACTTAAAATCTGCAATCTCTATTACATTCTTACACGCTGACACTGATTTATTTCACATATGGCGTTAAAAGAGATTAGTTCCGTAATTTTTCAAACATAGGTCAGGTCAATGTTGTAAGCAATAGTTTTAAATTTAATTGATCTCTGGCAAACTTTTTTTAGTTACCTCGCCTACTCGAATAATGATTATGAGCCAAAAGGTAATTGTGTATTGGAAAAAAAATTACGTGTCGCTATCATACATTTGAGGAAATCTCAGAAAATCTAAGCACGTTCAGAATTACTAAATCATGAAAGTTATTTGATAAGGTCTCCGTAGTTGGGTTCGTTTTACAGCTTTGATATGAGAAATGAGATACTGAAATTTTATGTAGGTCAACTCTATTTCGACATTGGGTTTTTAGTTTGATCAACATTTAAATGTAAAATGGGTGGCTGTGATTTGATTTCTATTGCTATAATGATTTAAAACGCCAAAACTGCGACGTTTTTTTGGTATAATTACTATTACTAACCTAATAATTATAATAAATTAAAATGCTATATGAAATATGATTACCGGAGAAATTCTCTATTTTAAGTCGTATTTACTTTTTATTAGCCCATTACTAATATGGCAAAACGACGGGCAGTATTCCAAATAATAATTTCTTCCCCTTTAGCCAGACAATAGCTCACAAAGCGCCAGTATTATCTATAAACAATGAGAATGGTAGAGTTAACCTACTTGTGCTGTTAATGCATTACTATTGACAGCCTCTGTTCTTACACGGTTAATGTAAACGAATTTACATTGAGGTCGCTGCTAAGAGATAGCGCGATGTAACTAATCCAAAAGAATAATGTTTTTATGCTACGAGCTATGAATCGTAGGGAGGTGTATTTGGCATAGACATTGGCACTGTTTACATTCTTGTTTTGCAATCTGTACCTGGTATAAAATACATGTTTAAACTGCATGATTCGAATGTAGTTTTTAGAAGTTATTTTCTATCACGATACTTGTATCTTTGTTTTATGTAACGTTCCACTGGTCAGCAAATCTTTACCTCGTTAATACAGCTTACCCAAAGCAACAGAGCGACAGTGTTTTATTAAACCAGTGATGTATATTTTTAAATCCAATATTGTCTTTATTTAATTAAAAAACAGTTTTGTAAGCATAACAATGTTATTTTTATTTTATTGTCCGATGATTAGGGGTCTTAAGTTAAATTCGTAGAAAGTCAGATCATCCTTTATTATAACAACATGAATTTCTAAAAAATATTCTTTATTGCTCCAAAGCAATAAAGATTATTCCTTATCCAAATAAGGAATAATTCTCATTAGATTATCGTTACTCCTATGATTCATAATAGGATTAATACAAATGATTAACGATTTTCATGATAACTATATTATCAAAATAGTTACAAATTCGAATGTCGAGTCATTATCGACAACGGAAAAAAGCAATTGTACACGAATCGCTCTCACTGCATATTACAATTGATTTGCTCAAATTGTTTTTAACTAAAGCGCTAAATTTGCACATCCTGTATCAAACCCCTCTTTAAAACCAATTGAGAAAATAACAAACATTTCAAACAAGTCTTTTACTAAGGTTCGTCGAATGTAAATCTAAATATTAGGAGTCTGGTGCGTTTAGGCAGCCAAGTGTAAAACTTAAGTGGCGTCTTAATTAGAGAATTGTTGGAGAACTAGAGGTACTTTTGGCGAACGCTCGAAAGCGGTTGGAATTAAATTAAAGTGAAGAAATTTGGGAAACTAGAGGCGGCGCTCAGGAAGTCATCATTGTTAATGACGTCAAAAACAGGGACGTACCGGGAGAAATATCAGACGGCGCAACGTGGACGTGCAAAATACCCCTTGAAAAGACCTCTTGAATTCCAAATTATTTCCGTTGCCATATTAAATTAACAGTGGGTTTAATATCGCCTCTGATTGCAGTAGGACTTCCGCCTGGCGTAGAAATACTGCTGGAGCGGTTGTTCTACCACCAAGCAGTAATTTAAAAGCACTACTGTGTTCTAATTTATAGGGAATGTTGTGTTTCTAAGTGGTGAACACAGCGCAAAGACGAGCCGATTTAAACTTATGCAATACAGAATAGTTGCACTGTTATTATTGGCGAGTAGGACACCTACATTGCATTTGAAAACTGCCTATAAAACACTATATCACTCTGTGGCTCATCACTCAGAGATATAAGAAGGTGTACAGCAATCCTCCCTATAACACGGTAGATTGGTTCCGCGTTATATGAAAACGCGTTATAGGTCTATTCCCATATAATATGAAAATGCTTTATAACAGTACCGTGTTATTCCCCCCTGGATCCCTGTATTTCTATGACCTCTATTTACAGTGGCAACATTGCTCTTTAAACTGGAACACAGTAGTGCTTTCATATGACTGTTTGGCGGTAGTATTAATAACAGTATTATCATTTTGACGGCGGTAGAGCCACCCAGCTGCTCCCAGTACTGAGTTGGTCAGCTCGAACCGGATAAGTACCACGACCTCACAGAAAATCGGCGTGAAGTGGAAGAAGCTTTGGTTCCGCGTTTCGTCCGGTGAGTGAGGTGGCTGGTGGCCCATCACCCTCCATCCTCTCCCTTCCTCCGACTCGTAAACACATCGGACGCACCCGACGAA
>DWHO01005712.1:0-10142 GCA_018247575.1 Eurytides lysithous rurik | reverse complement strand
GCGCCCCTTGCTCTCACGGTTTTGGAGAAATCAAGTGTTGCTATTTGCAAAAATTTTTGGCCCACCCTGTATATGCATATGAACAAACTGTTAATATAAATTTTATGACCGATTTCAAATTCCATAATAATTTAATAGGATTATGCACAAAGCCCCCCATGAATCAATTGTTTTTTTTATCGATTATTTCAAAGAAAGTTGTAAAGATGTCGTTCCGTTTTTTAACTTTTGAAACCACCATTATAGTTATTAACTTAGGACCGTTAATACTCGTCCAACAGGCTATATATCCACGAACAATGCACATATAATCCAGTGCGTTCATTGCTTTAACCAGATTTCAAATTACGTGCGAAAAGTACAGACCGACTGCTATGAAAATTAAACAAATTGATATCCGACATAAACCACTATTCGGTTGATCCGAACGTTGCTCAAAGTGGTATTTTCTGCTCTAGATACCATTTATTCATTTGGTTTTATACCGATTAGTATTTTTATAATTTTGTTCAATATGTATAAATTTAAGAGGATTTTATGTTCAGTGATTTACATGATGCCCATAGAAATGGAAGATACTTGAGTCTTGAACTAATTAGTATATTCAAAATGCCATTTGATAATTATGGTCAAGTTACAATAATAAATAGTTATTTTTATTTAAAATTCGCTTGCCATGATGCACCCGATTTCCACGTGTCATTACATAACAAAAAATATTAAAAATTGTTATTCAGGACGACGTAAGGATTGTTATCACTGAACACATTACACTCTTTATGGGCAGTTGCATAAAGGCAGATAGAGGCTGGCTTTTGTGGAAATACAACATTTTAGACCACGTAGAGGCATTAAATTTCCTCATATCGTCTTTTATTTTAAGCAAATGGAATCACTCTTCTAAATTTCACATTACTGTAGGCCAGAGAAAATCAAGAGAAATGGATACTAATTGCAGTTTTCGAAAATTGATTTTCAAATATCCATATTTTTGGATATAATTTAACGATTCACTATTAAAAGTCATGTGTAGTGAAACGAACACACGTATAGCGGACTATAAAATCGTCTACCTCATTGGACACGATGTTTGAAATTCTTATGTCAATTAAACATTTGTTTGCGTAAACGCGCGCACCAACGACACCCAACACGAGACGTTTCACGGAACGCGCTTTTCCCTGACAATGTACTGTCCGTATAAGCCATGTTCAGACTTCGAACCTTATTACAACTGATTAAAATCCAAGCAATACAAGCTGGCTCAGGTTACCTAGCAGTTTTCTATGAAATCAAACGACTTGGACGTACAGCCATGCAGTGTTTTAAAACTCACAAAAGCGTTCTGTTGAACGCGTGTAAAGCCTTTTACCGATGCAACACGGTAGGCCTAACCATATCTGCATCGCGCCATCGCGAAGTATCTATAGAATACGCAGAGTCACGATGATATCGCGAATAATTTAACTTACGGCTTGAAGATACCCATTGTAACAGACCCGGTCAGGTTAGTTGACTCCCGGTATATAGAGTCGATGTGAAATTCATTTTTATCCCTCGAAAAGCATCGTTTTTAAAAGTTAAAGTCTGACTGAAAATAAAATACTACGGTTAGATAAGGCCACTAAACGGTCACTTGCACAATTTCTCTATTTCGCCTTTAAAGATAAACTGATTTTGAAACTTTTTCCTTTACCGCCATACCAAAATTGTAAAAGACAAACTTCAATCGCCTTAGTTTCGTTGTTTTTTTTTAAGAGGTGAGACGAGGAATTTTTATTCTTAAAGTTTTAAGACCGTAATGACGTCTCCACCAATCCTATTTTTTATGACCAAGTGTCGAAAAAGTTAAGGGATGATTTTAAAATATTTAGCGCCTGCACTGATCAGCTGAAGATGTTTAAGTAATTCCCGTCCCTAATTGCGGCAAATGGACGTATTAATTGTTTCCCTTTATCCGGCTTATTTTTCCGTTTAAACTCGCCGGTCCTAATTAATTGGATTGATTTAGATGGAAGCGTGCTTCGAATCGAGGATCGCTCCCATTTCATTAGCAGACTGAATACTAGGCTTTGTTAAGATAAACTAAGATACTTTGTACTAATACTACAATTAGCATTGATATAGGCAATTAGACTCTAAAATATTGTGTTTCTATTAATTAATTATTATTATTTTAGTCTATATTATTATTATTTTAACTTAATAATAATTATAACGATAATTTTCATGAATCAATTTGGCATACCTAGTAAATAATTACGAATTTATAAAGCTCATGAAATTTGAAAAAAAATATTATACGCGGTACATTATATTTGTATATCGACCTTTTATGCGATAAGGGACAAATTCCTTTGTGGCATCTTCTCTTTTATCTTCGTCTTTTCTTTCATCTTTTAGAAAGCGGTAATATTTATCCCACAAGTCGTCATTTTCAATAATAATTAGTTAAATTGAAATCAGATACATATAACTGTAGTGTATGAGATTAAAATATTTTATTGCACTTCAGTTAACCAAAAATATTAAACATAGGTTTACTGATTTCTTATTCTCATATACTAATGCTCGTAAATAAATTATAAAAATATATGCCAAGCAAAAATATGTTGTTACAATATAAATGTCTTGTTACAGACACCGCACTCAAATCATTCTCCGATCTTATCTCACATGCGCTTTACCAACTACAAGGGTGTGACTTCGAGCAAATTGCTGCATTGTGTATACAATGTAGTTCGCGGGTGGCATCTTGGCTATCAAATTTCGCAAGGCGAAAGTAATAATTTTTTCTTCATCTTTCGGACTAATTGAATAATGTCTTTCGTCTATGAAACGCACCGAAGACGTGGCAACGCAACTAGAGCCTCACAGTGACGGTTTCGGAGCGTTAAGAGACAAAGAGCTGGAACTAAACAAAAGATTAATATATCCGCGAACGTTACAGCTTCATGTATATATTAAGGCGAGTGCATTTGTCTTGTGTCGATGTATTTATAGGGGCGAAGCGCGAGGGCGGCGGCCTGGCGGGGCGACGACCGCGCCAGCAAGGCCGCACCCGCCCAAACTGGGCCCGTGCTGGCCTGCAACACAATACATCTCACGATTTGTGTATGTCGTCTCGACAGATTTCGGTCTGCGGTGCGCGGCGACCGTCTCGAGATATAATTACCGAGTTGACCGTTTCCCCTCGGCTAGACGCTTTTTAATCGATCTTCGGAATGGTTTTGTAGAGGGCTTCAGGGAATCCTTTCGTCCCCCAGAAGTCGGCTCACGAAAGATTTTTGCAAGTTTACTACTGAAAGAAAAAAAATTCCGGTGTCGTGAATTGTAAAATGTCTGCTAGTTCTCGCTTAGTTTTCTTAAGATCGCATCTGTGAATTCTAAAAAAACGGTTGGGTTTTTGCTACATTGATTGACACATCCCGTTGTTGCGACTAGATTAATTATATGAAAGGATTCTTCGTTTCGCTTCTTTAGAAACTTCAATAATTTAATTGTATCCGCTTGTCGTTATTAATTATCGCGACTGGGGCATCCTTTGCATCAAAAGTATGTTGTACTCTTAATGCGCAATCATGTTTTATTTTTGACTTAAGTCTATATATTTTTTTAATAACAACAATATAAAGTTTTTTTTTTTTAACTTGAACAGTCCGTAAACTTTTTATTTATTTTTATTATTCTATATAAAACCATTTTAACATGAAACTGAGAAATTATTTAGTTAATTACCTTTTGAAAGCTTCAACTTGTAGTTTATAAAACTAAATCCTTTTACCTTCAACGGAAATTTTTAATGCTTTAATATTATAACCACGCGCGAAATTGGGCTGATTATCCTTTAAGTGGTGGCCACGAGCCCTTTACTTAAATCTAGAACGTGTAAAATATCTATAATTCTACGATATTATCATTGTCTTAACCGTACTTCCACCTGTTTATCTTTCTAACGCTGCGACAAGAGGAAAACACACTACGAACACATTTGTACCACATGTTCCGTTTCGAAATGACGCATCATCAGCGAACGCCGATGGAAAACTGCATAAATATTTACCGCCTAAATGGGCATACCGCGGATAATGTTTCCTTTCTAACACACCTCTTAGCTGAGGTACTGACATATGCGACCGGCGTCGAAATATACTCGAATGCGTTATATTTTATGTACAAACTCGTACATAGTGTAACCGCGGTAGAGTAGTGTTCAGACACTGTCTTTTTATAGAGCATTCAATGTAGGTACCAATGAATTTATTAAGTAATAAGTGCCCATTTACAACAAGTTTAGTATTGAGAAATAATAATTAAAAATATATGCACATATATATATACCTAAAAATGTGTGCGCACAGTCGGTGAAGATATCAATTTAACATTACTTTATAAACAATTCAAAGTTAAACCTTTTTTCATTTCAGTGAAATCGCATTTTGTTTTCAGTCGTACTGTGTAGTGCTCTATCGAAATTCATGGAATTGCATATACACATAGTACAGTAATAACAAATCGCGATTATGTAAATTACGGAAAAAGACCTAATCGAGAAACCGACATGGCAACTGTCAGTAATCAGAGTCAGCAACCGCAAGGACATTCTATCTGTTTCATAACGTTACTCTAGAGATTTCATAAAAAGTTATATCTTACGTCTAAGTCCAAATCCCATTCAACTTAGGCTTTATACTTATCGAAAGCATACCAGCACTAACGTGATGTCTAATATAACTCCTCGGGACGTTTCTTTGTACTCAGGATTGCAACCAACCAACTTGCTAAGTATTCCCAAACGGACACTGTATCCCAATATGCCGATGCCAATTGGTATAAATTCTCCGTCGCTGGTCTAGAATGTTACGCTAAATAATTCTGCAGACGGCTGATCGCCCTCAGATGTTTCGAATAACATCTGGCGGGATTAAGTCGAAGATTAGCGTACGCCTCGGTGCCATCTGCTTGAATTAATGTGTTACTGTCACGGTGTGACTCATCAAATATTCATAATTTCTTTCCAATAGACACATAAATTTGTATACAGTTAGAGATTTTTAACAACAGTCAGCTGAGGCGACTCACGATTGGTCAGTTCACTAAACTTGTGAATAAATTTGATGGTAACCCGAACACGAAATAAGATGCCGTTTTTTCGTGCCATATTAAAGTATTTCACTCGATTAAATGTATTTTAAATAAAATTATTAATTGGTGCATCTATCTGTAAGATAATTCTATTTTTTTAAGTTGGTAACTTTTAAGATATCATTTCTACAAGTCCTTACTTCTTATTATTTGACTATCAGTCTTGAATCTGTTTGTTTTTCGTGCATCGCTGAATTTGAAAAAATTAAAATACTGAAATATCTAAATTTAGTTACGCTATAATAATATAGATAATTAAATGTTGAACGATTTGGCGCTACAATATCTATCAAAACTAACTCCAATTAGACCAGTGTCATCGGATTCGGGAAGATGCGGACGGCGCATTGCGTTCTAAATACCCGTATGATTGGAATGTCGGTTCCACGATTTGCAATTCTAATCCGTTGTGTATTTGAATTCACTTCTATTGCTTGACAACTGCCAGGCTTTTACTTGTACAAACGAGCTATTGCATTTTGATACATTACATTATTTACTTATTATATTTATTTAATTACAGATTGTTTTTATAAGTAAATAAACGTATCAAAATTTGAACAAAAGTTTTTTTTTTTTTTTAAATACAATTTATTATATAAATGGGTACTTAGAATTTGTAGACATTCTTGACAAACGCAAATACCTGACGTACGTGAAGTCATTATAGGGAATAATTCAGTTGCTATTTGCCTTCACTCATTCCGGCTCGGTAAACGAACACCGAAATTATGAATCGGATCTGATTGAATCGCCCGCGCCCCCGGGAATGAAGTTATTTTACTCCGCGGCGCCTGTACGCGACAAGTCGCACTGCCTCCCGCCATGTTTACGCCCCCTGGAGAAATCCCTCACAGTTCATTTATTTTGTTTGAGCTCCGCATACTTGCTTTCGAGTACCAATAATTGCATCCCCTTTGTTTGAGGAGCGTAAGTATGATTTTTTTTTGCGTGATCGTATTTACGGTATGACGGGTTGATTGAAAACATTGTTCATCGATTGCCGTATGCGAATCTATATTTCGTTGGTATACCGCGAATATTTGGATTTAGCGCGTTGAGGTTATGAATAAATGGCTCGTTCAATTTGAACTGAAATTAATAGTACGCACATCAAATAGGATGTTTCTATCGTACCACTATTACACACTTATATTACTGTTATTACCGCCCGAAATTCTTGATTAAACACAGTCAGCTTTTTATTATTAAATACGTTTAACTTTGTATCGACAATTAAACATGAATGCAATCAGCGTGCAATGTGATTGCGAGTCCGGTTTTAAATTAAATTACGTCCAAGTGGCGCGGGCGGCGGCGCATGCGAAGAAAAACAATTTTAATTGAATAATGCAGCGACGGGGCCGCTCGGAGGTGTGACGGCTGTATAAGACAATGATTAATCAATAAAGAACGCTACGTGCACATCCCTTGTGGGTTAAACGATGCAATGAGAGACTCACGCGGCCAGTCTCTCCGGACTGGTCGTTCGGACAATGGCGGACGCATAATGGGTCCCCACGTCATCAATCAAAGGTTCGAGGCACCCTCGCCCTCCTCACCCCCACACCAGACAGATTTACCCTTTCAGGTAAATTAACGAACTATCAAAACGACGCAACTCTATAACTTTTCATTATTAAATAAGCTAATTCCAGCAAAAGCCTTGTTTCACTGAAAATCCCCTAGATAAGTATATAAGGATGCTTCCCAACAAACGCAATGTAGAAATATTTATGTTTTTACATTCCATCTTGAAAGTGAGCCGGGCTTTGCTTTTTTAAAGGTTAGCAAAGCAACGTTTACTTTACGGGTGTCGTATATATCTATGGACAATGTTTTTTTTTTAAATGAGATGAATGGACAAGATGAATAAGTCGTGTATCTGATGGTAAGCGACCCGACCGCTCATAACAAAAGAGAGTTCTAAGGTGTTATATTTCTATGCCCATGGCAACAAAACTAAATATATATAGATACGCTAATAACTGAAGACTGTATCAATCGCCTCTCTACTTTCTAACTTCTTCAGACATGTACATAAATTAGAGTAAACTCTCTTTAATATCATATCGTATTTATGTTCATGATGTTGTGCCGTTCTTCGTACATTCAATCGATTTGGCCTGCCATGTCAAAATATGACATCGACATTCGGAAGAGTTAGACATAGTAAGTTTCCAAGAGTGTTGACAAAAATTGACGCGTTAATATTACCATTAAACCAATTATAACCACTGGAATGAACAAATATATTAACAAAATTTCTACGCACACAGAAATTTCATTTATAATTTTATTTGTTTACTCGCAAATGACATAGTTCAGCGTACACCGTAACCTGTTCTTCGATTATTTTTCATAAACAGGAATGAACCTACAATCCGTATGTATGTACGTATGTTTGGGTGCGCGTATTGAATAAAGTCGTTTGGTTTGTGTAGCACACAATATTTTATCTTATTTGCATCGGAATAGGGGAGAAAACAGCGGGCACTTTGGTCCGCAGCACCTTTGTTTAAAGCAAACTTACCCACTTATGGTCGTATAACAAACAGAAGTCTACGCCGCGAGACGCCTGGCCCAAACAAATGATGTATTTCGTTCCACATAAATATAATTCTAATCCTCTCAGGTTTGACACATACATTTATTACATAGAATACTAACATTGATGAAATTTCACTAAAGTAATATTGTCTTAAAATTGAGTTACATTTATATGTAATAGAATAGAAGCAGTTAAACTTATAACAAGTAATAGCATTATAAACTTAATTGATTTATTTTAAATAACTTAAACTGAGATATATTTCTCTGTATAATATAACTTTAATGTGAGTAGAAGTTTAAACAGTTGTAAGTTTAATGACATTTGATTATATTTTACTGACAATCATTACAATGTCGCTACTATATTTACCAATTAATAAAATAAATACCAGAAATTATTTAGCAAACGCTATTTAATATCTTAATAATGACATTTTATGGCTAAAATGTATGTATTTCATAGACTTATATAAAACAACGCATTAGTATATGTTTTATTGGCTCTCTTACTAGTGTATTTTACCATTTTATGGCTTAGCTGTCAGCCCTAAAACTTTGCGAACGGTTTCAAGCTTTTACCGTATGCTAGGTAAAAGATGCGAGAAGGCCGAAAACTATTTTGTGGAGTAGGAGACAAACAATCAAGCGATTCACGTGATGGTAAGCGATAACCGCTACCCATGGCTGTTCGCAACATCAAACGTCTTGCAAATGCGTTGCCGGCCTTCATGGTGGTAATTTTAGATAGTTGCCACCGGTCACCTCACTTAAAGGAGGAGGCGCGGAAGTACGCTTTCACTTTACGCCGATTTTCTGAGTGGTCGTGGTGCTTACCGTGCGTTCTGGCCCATCCTGCCACAGAGGGGGGTGTTGCGTGGCTCTACCACCGTTGTATGATTATCGAATCTGCTCAGACTTGTAACACACCAACGCAATGTGCAATGTCATTGGCGTATTACGGGTCAAAGGGCAATATTTACACAGAAGTTACTTACTGGTCATTTACCATCATTCACAATTCAGTACCAAGCTCATAGCGATGAGATCAAATAACTGTGTGCAACTGTGTTGTGATAAGTACTTGTTTTGCATTTTTCTTCACGAAAAATAAAAAAATAGTTTTCAAACACTGAATGCTGAAGTAAATTATTTTGCTCTATGTCTTCTTTGAGGCCTTGGCATTTGACAGTCGAAGTAATTTAACGAACGAAATCTTGGCGTCATAATTTTTTAGGCTCATTCCGTAATAACGTCTACGCCGGATAAACTCACTGTAGCTGCAATAAATATATGAACGCAATTTGGCAAGGGCGGCCGATAAATATTAAACAGAGATTCGTTTCGCCAACGTTATTGTTCGAATGACCGATGCGTAGTCTTAAAAGCTACAGTAGTGCACTTTAAATTCGTTTGTTCAATGGTAAAATGGAAACATTATTTTTCCCTAAGCACGTAAATAAGAAATAAGGTTTAAAACTTATGTT
This sequence comes from Eurytides lysithous rurik, assembly GCA_018247575.1. Taxonomy (NCBI): domain Eukaryota; kingdom Metazoa; phylum Arthropoda; class Insecta; order Lepidoptera; family Papilionidae; genus Eurytides; species Eurytides lysithous. The sequence continues at coordinate 960 of DWHO01005712.1, read as the reverse complement.
GTGCTCCTAGACTCAGCGGATGCTACCTTACCGTTTTTGGAAGGAAAGCAGTTTAATTATTATCATTGCATTAAATTTGAAGAAAGCATCAAACCATAATGCGATTCTTAACACCAAAAGCGGTATATAGCCATTAACATAAACTAATGATCCAAGAAGGTTTTCTTCAGAGATTGAACCCCATTTTTCTTTGAGTAAAATAGATTTTTATTGTTATATTTATGATTTGGCAAATCACGTATTTTATATTGATAATATTAACGTTAACAATGAACTTCTTTGTCTAATTTAATACATTTCTTATAATTAAAGCGTGCAAAGTTTTTTATTCACTTATTAATATATATTTATACTTCTGCAATTTATTGTTATATAAGTTTCTCTAGGACTACTGAACGATTTCAATAAAACGTTCCGGAGAATTTTAATTAAAAAGCAATTATTCATTTGCATTGAGCGGTTCCCAAATCTTCGGATAACAAACACACAGACACCGTTAAAATCTCTGCGGTATTATTATAATATAATAAGTAAATTAGTAATATGTGAGTAAATTAGCAAATGCGAACAAAAAAAAATGTCTTTTAGAAAAAAATAATAGAGAATTATGAAATAGTGTCAACATTAAATTAATCGTGTAATATTAACTGACTGGACTTTTTTATACTTACATGTTTGTATTTTTTTTCATCTATTTTATCCGAGATCCTGTCCGGTACTTCACTTTTGAGACTTTCCGTGCTACTTTTCAACTATTTTCCAATAATAAAGTAAATTTCCGTTAATAAATATCCAATGTCAGCCTCGAAAATCCGCATCGTAATCGACAAAAAATGTCGAACACGCTTTCGCACTTGTAACATTTTTTAATGTTATACTTACTATAATAATAATAATAATATCATGGGACATCACACAGATTGCCATCTGATCCCAAACTAGGCAGAGCCTGTACTATGG
>DWHO01005711.1:0-10144 GCA_018247575.1 Eurytides lysithous rurik | reverse complement strand
GATATGACATCTTGAAACACTGGGTGACAAGTTTTTTTTACGGAGTAGGCTGACAAACGAACAAGCGGCTCACTTAATGGTAAGCGATCAACACTGCCCATGGACACTTGCAGCATTACAGGATTTGCTAATTTGTTGTCATTCTTTAAGGAGGCGAATTTTTAAAAGAGGAACGAAGGAAGACTAAGACGGGTAAGGGAAGAAGGAGGAGAGGAAATGGGGGAAGAATTAGGGACGGGTGAGAGGGAAGTGGGGGAGGGAGAGGGATGGGCCACCGGCCACCTTACTCACCTTTCCCCAGCAAAAACATTTCCACTTCACGCCGATTTTCTGTGAGGTCATGGTTGTACAGTGATGGTTCAAGCATTTTTGTGCCACTGTTGTTGTGCGGTGTGTGGTGCACGACGTTTAGAAGACATCAGATGAAGCATTTACCAGCTTTGGCTTAAAAAGTAACCTCGGAAGATTTCGTTGGTGTATTTTAATTACTTCGATTAATCGATTAATCGTAACGAGATTACTAAACAAATGTAAGCGGTAACTACGCAACGGACTGTTCATACAATTCATTGGCGCCACGATGCATTTGTGGATTCGTGATAAGGGTAGCAAACTCAATATGTACATTGTTTATCGGGGGTAAAATGAGCCGTTTAAAGGCGGATCGATGTTTATTAACAAATTTCGTAGTAACAATTGTATCGCGACAATGACTAATATTTGATGAACCCAGTTCGCGTATCTAAAAAGGGACATTGCGATGCATTTATCAAAATCGAGGCGTCAGAAAACAAATTGACGACGTGGTTTTTTTCAACTATTGGTTCACACTCTCTCTACGTATATTTATGTAGTATGGCCTAGCTGTGTAGGCCCGCGCGTTACAAAACAGAGGTCATGGGTTCGAATCCCAAGGACAATGACTTTGTGCTGCTGTTTCTTAGTTGGATTACAGCACTATGGGCTGATCACCCGATTGCCTGAAATGTAAGATGATTCATGCGTCGGGTGGGCATGCAAAAAGTCGGTCCCGGTTTCTTGTTGACGCCATCTAGTGGTGGCTTAAAGAAGTCGTTACTAAGAGGTCGGTTAAACGCATCGCCTCTGCGCCTGATCTCTCTCTCTCTCTCTCTCTCTCTCTTGTGTACTATAATTATACATATTATTATTTATATATCTTATCAAATTTTCGATCGTTAATAAAACACTTTTTATTCATTCTATATGTTAATAATCCCATACAATTTAACCAATTAATAAAAGAAATGCATTTCTAGATTACAATTTTTAGCATTGCAAAATTATATTCAGCGTGGAAATTAAGACATGTAACACCTGAACCCTTCAGATAATTTAATTAATCACTATGCATCCAACATCTTGAAACACATTGTGTAAAAAAAATTACACAATTAAATGCTTATATGATGATTTTTATCACAAAAATGTGAGGACATGCTTTCCATTATATAAAGCTTTATATTTCACGCCTCGGCCACACTTTGCGAGTAAAGCCAACCTAAATTAACTTCCATCAATTTTCATCAAACCATCGAAAACCTCTCACGTCCCTAAATAGGTCTCTACGATCCATACATCAAACTAGAAAACTAATAATAATATGATGCAAAGAACCGAAATTTAAATAAATCTACGATATTCGACCATAATCTTTGTACAAGAACGAATCGTGCGGCTAGTGAAATAAAGAAATACCCTTATTTCACTAGAGAAATAATTGAATCATACTGCCACCTTAGGAATTCACTATACGAACCTAATTCAAACACACCAATACTGTAAGCCCAAGATACTTTTAGCACCGTCTAGATAAATTGGATAGGAAATTATTTAGTTAAAATCCACCGCCCACCCAACTCATAGGATAGACCGCGGAAGGCCGAACAGTTCAACTTTATGCCGATTTTCTGTAAGGTCGTGGTACTTACCCGGTCCGGGCCGGCCGATTTAGCAGCAGCAAGAGATGCTACATGGCTCCACCACCGTAAAACGACATATTCTTTAAAAGATAAAATTAAATAAAAAAACTTGTAATAAGACGAAAAGATAGAAAACAAGCAAGTGACAAAGTAAGCTGTGGTACCCGTGTTTGTAAGTGATTGTGTAAATATGAATTTTATACATACATATACTTATATTTCTGGATTTGACATAGACATACGACATTTATGGATGAAAAGCAGGGTACATGGCCAAAACTGCGCTCGGGACATGGAAAAACTAGCCATCAGGTCTATTCGTCTGTATAAAAAATTATCCCAGCCTACCATAAATTCAATATTTAATTTGGTAACCACATCTACTAATTTAAAAAATGTCCATATATTAAATATTTCTCATGTATTATGTTTGCACTTTTGGTATAGGCGACTCTCTTTATTTGATTTAGCTTGGCCGAGCAATGTTCTTTGCTACTTATTTTAAAAAAAAAGGAATTGAAAAAAATCAGACATATTGAATAAAAAAAGTTATCAGCTATCTACATCAGTGAACAGCTGTCCAGCACGCGTACACTAGCACACCCATCCAAATATAAACTAATTTCACGATCCATAAACGCAACATCTTCATCCCCCGATCCATATCGTGATTTCTGATCACTCGAAACACTTTCGTGATGTGAAATCGATCCCGTATAAGACCATCTTGCAAAAGAAAGAATCGCAAAAGAACGCGGTCAAACACTAGACCCTTTGTCAGAGTTTTTCGACCCGGCCCACAATGCGGGGTAATCTCCAAAAATCGCCAAAAATGACCCCAAGAGCACTCGGAGTTATGCGAATGAAGCCAGTAACAACGGTGGTTTTTGGAGGGAAAAAAAATCAAATCGCCGGTTTATCGGGGATTTCCTACGTAGAGTGTTATACAGAGTGTTTCGTTATTATACAAAACGAAAAATCCAATCAAATCTATTTAGTTTTACTATTGCTAGAAAACATCATATGTTCCAGAAAAATCGTATATGGTATATTACAGACCGTTTATTAAAAATGAAGCCGAAAAACTAACAATAGTAACTTGGTCAGCAAACATTGCCTCTTAATGTTTCCAAATCGTTTAAAAACACATATGCATCTTAGATGAACGATCCCCTATGTTTCAAACGCAACCAAGTTATTTCTTAACATAACAATAGACAATTGTTGTTTTTTTTTTCTGAAAATATAATGATATATGATAAAAATATAATCTGCCGTGAGGATATGGAAACTACTGGTGTTTTCGTTTTTTTATGAATCAGTACATATATGGTTAAATTTGACGGCTTATTAAGAAAAAAAACCGTTAGCTTATTGTAAATAACCAATTTTCCTTAACAATGCGTTAGCTAACTGATACTGTGATGATATAAGATGAAAAAATAGGTATCCTAGATATAACATTTTGCTACAAAATAGTTACCTCGAAAATCATGTGCGTAGGATGGACGATGCTATTTGCACAGCAAATATAATTTTTTTGCGAATATAAAAATAGATGACTTTCATGTTCGGTACAAAGAGCGTTTTTATTCTCTACTAGTCTAATAAAGGCAAAGGGAGACGATATAATAAGATTGGGATTACTTTTTCGTTTACTGAGAAAATTAAGTAATCCTGAAGTTAATGAGATTGAACATATACACATAAAGTTCTATAACAAAAAAAAAACTAAAATTTGATTTAAAAAAATTCGATGCTCTGGTTTATTTACTTTTAAATGTTTGTTTGTCCCTGGTTAATCAATATTTTTATATTCTCTCATATATAATAATTAACTAACCAGACGAGTGGAGCGTGTACTCTATGGTAAGCGACAACTACGAATACAATAATATTTACCGCTTAGTGATAAAATAACTGGCAATGGGAAAAAAATAAATCCTCTCCTTACTTTTGCCTCCATCTCCTCTTTCAAAAATTCCCTTAAATTCTGGAAACGCAAGGTAATTGTTCCGGATCTGTTCGTTTGTCCGTGTGAAATTTATGTATGTAAATATATATGTTTAAAAAAAACGCATTAGTTCTATAATGTTGCAAATGTCCATGGGCGTTGGTGATCTCTTACCATCAGGTGAGCCGCTTGCTCGTTTGTCAGCCTACTCCGTAAAAAAAGCAGCTGGTATTAAAAATATGACAACATAGAAACATTTTCTATACCTCTGAACAAAAACTGCCTTGGCTTGAAAAACCTACCACATATAAATTTAGCAACGATAAATAAAAAAAAACTTTATCACTGATGCTTATGAAGTGATTTAAATCGCTATTAATTTTAAAATCTAAAATTTTAAAAATGGAACACTCTGTAAAGATGACAATATGGATGATGGGTGCCCACTCCACGTGGCAGCTTGTCCCGCCAACATAAAGCGCAAAAGGATGGACGCGCGCCGGCCAACGTGGTACACCTGCTTTAGAAAAAAAAAGTTCGAACAATCCACGCGTGACGTCACGACTGTAGTCTAAAATGGGCATAAATGGTTTAAGTGCAGAATACTGCAAATTATTTATATTTATGTTGCAAAACAATAGTTTTGCAACATAAATATAAATAAGGGATATTATTTAACGTTATTTACTAATACTAGGCTAAAAACACAAATTAAGTTGATTCTAAGATTCTTCAAAATTTCACATCACAAATTTTTTTCGTACATACTTATAATTAATAAGCGAACTCCAAAAGCATTGATTGCTAATTTTGTTTAACATTAAACAAAACATACAAATAATCGTGAAGGTACTTTATTTTAAAACACACCTCTATTTTTAAATCCTCGATATGAGTATCAGTCAATAATCGAAAATTGTTTCTATATGAGAATTTATGATTACATTTTATTTATTGTAGTAGATATAATCAAAATGTTTGAATAAGCCTCGAAAAACAAAACGAAGTTAAATGTCTGATTTTCTCTTAAGTTATTATTTTCAAAAACTATATATAGGTAATATATGCTAGCTTAATACTGTCAAGAAACTAATAAATTTACAATATAACAACAGCTCTAAAAAAAAATATTCTTCATACATTTTATTACTCTTCCGTATTTGTTTATTTATTCTTTATTGCAATTACCATAAAAAAATAAAGGAAAGGGTAGTGAAAAAAATCTCCTTTCTTTTTATTCCATATAATCAGATTGAGCCAATCATGGCTAGTTAATTAGACTAACAAATTGTAACAAACAAAAATAACTATAGGTGGGTAAATATCCACAGATATCACATGTTATAAACAGTGATAAAAATAATTTCAAGAAAAAAATTTCGAGAATTTTTTCTCTTCTTTTATTTCAAATATGATACGTGAAATATCCAAACCGAGTGTAATATAACTTGAAACTTAAAAGTATAAAAACTTTGAAGATTAATTTTAAAATCTTTGTAACTTTTTTTTATTTCTAAAATGTATCAAGAATTTTAACTCCACTTTTTTTATAAATACGCAAAGTGTCTATTTGGACAACCACCTACCAACCCAAATCGGACTTTATATTACGTAAAACTTAAAAAACTTATGACTTTTTTTAATTTATTACGTATGTGTAAAAACAAAATGTGTCCGTCCTGTGACATTTTGTTCGCCCGAAAACTTACTGTATCGGAATATCTTTAACGAGAGCGACCCAACGCACGCTGGATCAATAGCGCTAGCCGTTTCGTCACGTCGATGGGAAAAAAGGGGAGAAAAAATACATAACTTTTTAGGGGGCGGCCACCCCTGCGGTCCCCCCCACCGCCCCTTCCCTCGCCCCTCGGGGGGAAGCAGACGTAGTAAAAAAAGACTGCAAAAATCTACGCACCGGCGCGTGGCTACAATGCGGAGCTCTGTAAAATATCGTATCGAATTTATATAATGGGAAGTGCTTTTGTTGGCACGGGGATGGAAAAAAAAGTCCGGTTTCACATCCGAACGGTGAACGCACGGATAAGGGTCAAGCAGGACATAGAAATGAAATAATTTATACGTCGAATTTTAATAATTCGTAACAGAAAGAACTTGGATGTCTTAAGCGACATATAGTAGATATTCTTCACTGATCGGTTAATATGAAATAGGACTTCATTAATATTATGTTAGGAATTGTTACATAGCGGATTATAGATGTCGTTATTTAACCGTTTTCTATTATTAAATAAAATTTATTAAAAAAGTGACAATAGCGTCTTTTATATGACAACGAAAAGTTCTTTTTAACTTATGTATTTATCTAAAGTGTGGCACTTTTCGTTACACTGTGGCTGAAAAGGGGGTAAAAAGTTTTTTTTTCGTATCAATACATAGAATTCAATTTCAAAAATGCAGCTCTAAATCTCTTATCCGACGTGTATTTTTGCGTAGACTTATTAAAGAAATGGATAAAGAAGTAGGAAGGTACATAAAAATATTACCTAAGACTGTACACAACTTAGTGTTCGTTGCAAAATTAGGATAACTAATCTTACAAAAACCAAAACTACATATATGGAAAAGGCTGTCTATATAAAAATACATTATCTATATACAAAAACTTTGTATGGCGGCTTAGTGGAATATGTCTGCGTTATATAAATCGGAGATCATGAGATCAAATTCCCTCTACGGAAAGCAACGATTTTCCGTCATTGTTTCTTAATTGAAATAGGGCATTACGGGCTGATGAATCGGGGTTTGCCGAAAATTGAGATGAGAGATGCGTCGGACTGTCAGTTCCGGCTAATTGTCGATGCCATTTAGTGGTAGCTTGGAGGAGTCGTTACAGAGAGAGAAGTAAGAGTTCAGTTAAATGTCACCATCCCGTAGCATCCGTTCCATCAGGCTGTAAGAGTGAGTGCAAACGCAAGTGTACGCAAACGATTCTGCGCATAACATGAGATATATGCTTAATTTACTGATCGCTTAAACCATTACAAAGTATATTTCGAAAGAAGAAATTTGTGGCCGATTCTCTTAAAAAAAAAATTCTGATCTAGATCATAATCTATACAACACTAACAGAAAACAATAACTAGCTACTTTTGAAACCTTATTAAAATTAATAACAACAAACCTCCATCTGGCTTCAATCCAACCTTTTAAGTGTAATGCAAACTTCGACGATGTCACAGTTATGAAATGTTCTTTTCACGAAATGAAACCCTTTGAAATGAGATGAAATGGAACAGATAAGTACTTTCCGAGGAATTTTATGAATTTGTTTAGGCAACAGATAATTACGGACAGCTAGAGATTGGTCGTTATAACAATTTAATCATATTTATAATGAAATATAATGATTAAATATATATAATTTGGAATTTTTATCCTTATTAGTTTGTGAATTTTTTTCTTGGCAAAAAGAAGTCTATGTCACTCACAAACCCATGAACTATATCTATGTTTAAATTCATTTACTCCATTGCTTATAAATTGCGTTAAAAACGACATTGCAACAAAACACTTTCAGATATATAATGTAAGTAAAGATTTGCAAACAAGCAAAGGTCGATCGATGTAACATCAGAATCTAAATTAAAATTCAATCATATTTATAACGGTATTTGAAAAACATATTCATATATATATTTACGCTGTAATACTTTACAGCCCAAAATCGGAAAAGAAGCTATTGCCGTATCAAAATCCTTTGCCTGTGCATCAATATAATAAAAAATAACTTATAACACTATTAAACCGATTCTGATTTATATATTTCCCTGGCTTCATTTTATACTTTTTGATAAATATTTATGATTTTTATTATGAATTAATTCTTTATTATCACCAGAAATCTTTAATATAAGGTTTAAAGAGTGTATTAAATACTATAAACATATATGTAGATATGGATACATATTTTATTACACTGTGTAAATATGTTAAGTAAAACGTATTGATATTGACTATCTATATAAAGAAAACGACTACGTTTAGTTTTTAAACAAAATACTGGTGTGATTCCAATTAATTGAAAAAAATGTAATATTCTGTTTTAAATTGTAACCATTCGACCTTCGGGTGATTTGACCTACTGCAATATCAAATGAAAAGTCAATTATGTCCTAAACCTTCCGACTTGAATAATTGAATTAAGACGACATGAATTCTTATAAATATTAATATATAGTTTTAGTTAGATATTAACATATGAGCGTAGTTTCTACGCTCATATGTTAATATCTATAAAAATTCTAATTCATTTTGTGTAATAAATACCAAAAAAATAGAATTCGACACGGATAATTAAGCTTATATATGAATATTCAAACTTAAATGTATTGTTAACCACTGCATGTAATCAAAAGTGGACAAACAACAAAGGAGTTTAGCAAATAGACAAACACAATTAGGAAGTTCAGAGAACTTGTGTGATAAAACAGTGTTTCCTCGAATCGATTGTTATGCAACAAAATATTCATACAAATGATAGGAAACAAATGTTGTACATACACATTATGGATCGTAATGGGTTTTCTACAAATTTTTTTGAACATTAGACTTTGATAGAACAAATGTTTTATAGAAACCCTAACTTAAACAATAAATATATTTCTGTTTATATAAATTTATGTATTAATACGCGAACTAAAAATGTGTATTCCTTTTGAAGCCTAATTCGCGTAAAGAGCAGTCTGAAACTTGGCAGAGATATAGTTTATATTAGTGAGATTTGTCTAATCGCTTGTACAATCAGATTTTTTAATGTAAATCTGGTATACATAAAAAAGTGAATACGTTAATTGTTTACGTTATATTATTATTTGTAAAATGTCACAGTCAAAAAAAAGTTAGTATCAGACTTTGACATAAACACTTAACTTTCTACTAATAGTGACCTAATGATCAAAATTCGACCTTTAAATACAAACGTTATTATTAACAAAGAAGCCTATCTTTGTTAATTTGATTTAACAAGTAAAAAGCACACGGGCAAACGTCCAAATCCAAAAAACTAGTTACATTATAAATTACAGATTATTTCAGTTTGTACAAATATTTACTTGTGGTGGGAATCGAACCCACGACACGCATTGCCCTATATAGGTTAAAAACAGCGCCAAACGCATCAATAACAATTAAAAATTATGTTAAATAACAATTACAAGCACATTAAGAATCAACGGATCAACAATAATTCAGTGATATTTAAAAAACAGATCACCGTTGTTTTCTGCTACCTAGTTAATTTAATGAATTTTGCGAATGGTAAGAGGTTCAAGAAGTCAAATTGTGTGAAGAATTTACATTAATTACGACAATTAAATCGACGGATCAAATTATTAGCCGTTAAGATTTTTTTACAAAATGTAGTGACAAGGAAATCGGGTTTGAATCCCGCGAAGGGAAATCAATGACTTTGTGTTGTTGTTTATTAGTTCGGTTAGGGCATTACAAGCCCGTAATCAGCCGATCAGCCAATGCTTGAAAAATAAGATGATCCATGCGTCGGATGGGCATGAAAAAGTCGGTCCCGGCTTCCTGTTGACGTGTCGGTCGGGTCGTGTCGGTTATCCGTCACATCGGGCTATGATAGTAAAAGGAAGAGTGAGTGCAACTATGTATGCGCAAACGCTTGTGCTACTACTACTACTATACATCCTGCGCACTTGGTTGATCTATTGTAGATCGACCACCGTGGCCGGAATCGGTCGAGAGGAACATTATTACATTATATTGTCCATACCACACTTGCTAATGTCAGTTCAATGCTACTCGGTGTTCTGAACTAACTTGAAAGCAGCTTAAATCTCTGCCTACTAGCACAAGACTCAGCACTATCGATTTTATTTAACATAACCATAACTTCTCACCGGAATGCAGTTATTTCTCTTTCTCTTCCCTTTCTCTTAGAATCCTCAATAGGCCTTAAAGACTGGGTATCACCACCAGTGTAGCTTTTTTACTCAGAGCTTTGTAAGCTGGCCACAGCCATTTTTTCGCTTATACCATCTCCTAAGGCTTTACGCCAATCTCAGTCACGTTAATCCTGCGACATTAGTATACGTATATACAACGAAACTCCACGCGATAGCTCAGTGGCCGGGAAAACTTGTTTTTTTTTATGTAGTAGTTATAGACATTTGCAACATTACTGAACTTGCAAATGCGTTGCCAGTTAAGGGGGTAAATTTTAAGAGAGGAAGGGAGGATGATCGAAGGGGTAAGGGAGGATGAGGAG
>DWHO01005710.1:0-10144 GCA_018247575.1 Eurytides lysithous rurik | reverse complement strand
CAGTGTATCGAACAACTTGTTTTGACTTTCGGGGATGAAGCACCGTCGAAAACCACTGTGTATCACTGGTTCAAGGAATTTAAACTTGGACGGTCTATGCTCACGGATGAAATTAAAGAAAGTCGCCCTAAATCGGTTGTTGTACCACGTAATATTGATGCTGTGCAAGAACTAATAATGCAAGATCGTCATGTTACATATCGGGAGATAGAGGCATCTCTAGGCATTAGTATGACGATTATCCATAAGATATTACACGAACATTTGGCTCTAGCCCCGGAGTACACAGGCACTTAGGATTTAACATTTTTAAAATACAATGTGTCATTGTGCTATGGTGTCGCTTGCCATCAGGCGTCTGTTTCGCAAGTTCGTCAGAAAATTTCGCAAAAGTACGATATGCATTACGACAATATATTTGCGGAATTATTATTTTATAATCTTAGTTTTTTTACCCACTGCTAACGTATTTTTTGTTTAATATGATGTAAAAATACGGTACGGTAATTGCCTTCTTCGTTTATTTAATCAATTGCACATTCAAATATTAGATATGATATTTAACCAGTTAAAATAATTGATCGCAACTTAATATTTGAAACAGGTTTTGTTCAAAAATAAAACGTCTAATTGCATCGGTCGTTGCAAATATACATATGTATATGTACATTTCGTCTAAGTTTATATATTTGCTTAATAATTAAAGTTAAGCCGGTTGTGATTTAGTGGACGGGAGGATCAACTCCCGATTTGAAGTCTCAAATTCGAATCAAAGTTACGCTAAAATAATTTCAATAGAAAATCACTGTTCTTAAATGGAGTATCTGACGACATGGTTTAGAAACCAAACTAATAATACACTAGCAGTTAATAGATTACCTGCTGGTGTATTATTACTTACAGTTAAAGCTCTATATATAAAGGCTATGCAAATCTAATGTAAGTTGAATTTAGATACTGAAATGAAAACTTTTTTGAAAATCTCTAAAGCAAAAAAAAAATTCTTCAATCAAACAATTAACTGTATTTCGGGTTAGAAAATTTCGTGGAATTTAATATTCCTTTATAACAAAAACAAACATTTTAACTTCGACCTTCGGGCAAGATTAATTCGCCAACAATATTTTTGTGTCGGTCATTGTAATCGAACGTAATTAATTTTCGGATATGTTACACAAGGTCTTGCCGCCGCGGTGATGAAGTTGTTGTCCTTATTGCTTGTAAACTTTTACAACGCATCTTGCTACATGACTTCAAAGTTGCTTACAAAGATATATATAGTTTCTGTTAATAATATCAAGGTTTAAAATACGTACGTATACTGTAACATATAAAAATAAAGTAATTAGATGACCCAGCAGACTTATCTACTGAGTTAACGATTAATCAAAAAAATTGGATTGAAAAACAAAACATATTTTAGTATTTAAAGAAGTGTGTATCAATGTTAGTTTTATTAGCATTTATTCGGTAGTGCTAAAGTTTTTATGTAACAAACATGCAGACTGAACTCTGAAATTTTAAGTAAGAATCTGAAACTAAAATTAAGATATACGGAAATAAACAGGTAAGTTAATGACAATAGAGTTATTGTGAACAGTTTCCCGAATTTGTATTGCGAATTCAGCAAAAAATTGCTAACTTTTATTTTATTTACTAAAGCTTAGTTGTATTGTTTTTGCGATCAGTGTTTTAATTAATTATGCATAAATCTTAAATACTAAATATATTACGTCATAAGTTCGACTTTTAACAGCCATCATCCATGGAGTTTTTGGGAGTTAGGATAGTTTTTAAACAAATCACTATTATGATATTATTGTTATAGTATACAATAAACGGTTTTTCATTTATTAACTATTATATTTTTGTGTGAATGATATATAAAAAATTTAGATTTCTTCGGTATGAACAATAACTGTAAAATTTCACCCTCTTCGATGGGTTCAATTGACAGTAAAACGGGGTGAAATTGCGAGAGCTGCTAGCTCGATTGTCTCCAAATCCATTAAAAAAAAAGTTTTATCTTCATGTATTGATATATAGATAAATAACCGTTTGGTTATGTATAATCGAGATTATGTATTTATATAAATTTAAAAAAATCATTCATATTAAAATTACATGCTCTTCAGTCCCAACATTCGTACAGTATACCACATAGTACAAAACGATTATTATTTACATACTATATTATATAAAAAGACAATTTAGAACTGTGTTTTTAAGACTTTAATATGGTAGTGATGAATAAATGATAATAGTGGCAAAATTATCACTACTAGTAAAAAACGACTGTGAAGGATACTTTAATTCGCATTGATTAGAACGTGTAACGTCACCAGTCAAATAAGGGCCGAGCCGGTAGAAAACTTGACACATACTGAATATAGCTGTAATTGTTTTTTTTCCAGGTAAGCCTGCTGATCAATAACGCCGGGGTCGTCTCGGGACAATATTTATTAGACACCCCCGATCATCTGATCAAGAGGACATTTGACGTCAATATCCTGGCACATTTCTGGGTGCGTTAAATTCCACGATTAAAACCTATTCGCACTATGCGCTTTGCCTAATCAGCTGTTATGCAGTATCACATTATTAAATCATCCTATTGAAACTTTTAACGTTTTATCTTTATTTTCTAATACCTTTGATCGTGTCTTTTTTTTTCTATCGTTGACATCATCTAAGAGTACTTAGAGAACGATGATCAAAGTTATTCATATATTCACATCATTAACTATTAATACGTTAAGTGGTTTTAACATGATTTTGTTGTTACTACTACCGAGTTAGTTTTTTTTAAAGGTATTTTAAATAACTTAAATATTTAATTATATATAAACCTTTAAAAAACTAACTCGGTAGTTAATTTACGAAATAAGTTAATTAAAGAAATAGTTACAGTTATCATTCCGAGCTTTATAAAATTGATAAGTATTAATTTAAATGCCTCGGACTAACTTAAATTGTCATGTTTCTCTGACTGAAGTCTTGTTCTTATTATAAAGTTTCAACATATTAATGCGAACGTCTTCGTAATATTTGCATTATTAACGAACCTGCCATTTCAAAAAAAATGTAATACTGGTATTTAATTAAACCCTGGGAAATAAATCATAATCTTTCGACGACCTCTCCGCCAGTGCATGGGAGGTTTTTTGACCAACCAATACTAGTTTAAAGTGCTATCTATAACTATACGAAAACGTGGTCCATACAATTTTTTGTTCTGAATCAAAATCACTTTGAACCCTGGCCTGAAATCTGTCTAACAGGAAATGAGAAATAAACCATTAACTATTAATATATATTTGTATGTGTCAAACTCTTACAAATATCTATGATATCATTGTGCACCAGTGAGAAACATACAGTTTTCACCGTAAGCGCCATGGCGGGCTGCCTGATAATTTAATGCTTTAAGAGACAACGAACTACAATTGTAATATATCTCAAATATACTTATATATGATTTGCTTACCCCTCTTGTTTGATATAATTGTAAGTAATGGGATATAATTTTATTTTTAAACATTTTTACATATGTCAATAAGGATATTGAAATACAATAGAAGAGATACACTCTTTTGTTATTAATGGTGTGCACGAAATATATTAATTATTTCACATGATGATTTTCAGACCGCGAAAGCGTTCTTGCCTTCGATGATTGAGCATAATAACGGTCACATAGTGACCATAGCCTCGATGGCCGGTCACGTCGGTGTGGCCAAGCTGGTCGACTATTGCTCGTCTAAAGCCGCCGCGTGCGGCTTTGACGAAGCCCTCAGGCTGGAGCTGGAAGTGCGCGGGATAAAGGGAGTGCACACATCCCTCATTTGCCCCTACTTCATTCGCTCCACTGGCATGTTCGAGGAAGTGAATTCGAGGTGAGAATCCACATTTATCTGCTTGTTTTTATTTCCGATTCAAAAATTGTTTATCATTTTACTGATTGATTTTATGTGCAAATATCGTGTAATATCTATTGTTACCGAAAAGTGTTAGCGGCAGTATAATAATTTTGTATTGTGTGTTAAGGTGCTGGATTTGTTCAAAAAACATACAGGTGCGACATAAAAAAATATATAATGATGATGGTAACATGAAATGTGTGTGTATCTGTGATATATGTATGTATATATTTTTAGTCGTAAATTCTATTTTATCTTCTGTCTGCCACGCTATTGTTAGATATTCTAAGCCACAGCGACATTGTTAAAGCAAAACTGGTTTTTCATTTGTAGTGAAATGTTACCAGAGAGATAATTAGTCTGCATCCTTAGCAAACTACTACTGTCAGATGTGATTAACAAAATAGGTTGTCTCTAAGCATTTAGAACAAGTGTAAATAAAACCTATGACAATTGTGACGAGTTTAGTCAGTTTGAACTGGACACCGGATGAGAAGCTGGTTTTGTGGATAAGTGTCTTGTTCGTAATCAAGATAATTTCTTCTCACTTAATTGCATAAAAAGAAGTCTAGAAACCCAGTGGTGGTGTTAGTGTTGTGTGTGTTAGAAACAAGTGTTCTTTAAGGAGCTACAGTGAAAAGACGAGCACTAGCCTGATGTTAAGCGACCCGTCATACAGAGATTTTATATTTCAATGGCAGCCTGATTTTATACCCTGGCAACATTGACCGTCAACCCGGAACGCAATAGTGATTAAACTATACTATTTGGCCGTAGAATTACTGTCAATGCTCCCCAGGCGGACTTTGCAAAGAAGTGCACTTTGCAAGAAAACATAAACTGCAAACCCAAAGTAATTCACCAGAGGTACACCAATCGACGCGGTTTGATTTACTGATTACAACCATATAATACTTATAATGAAAAAAGAAATTCTGAATGTGTTTTTTAAGTTTTGTTTTTAAGTTGTGTTTTTTTAATAAGCCAGACAGTGAGTTTGTTTGCCGTTCGAAAACGGAATGTTTTCGAGGAATCGGTGAAATGACACGTTCCGTACGTCAACTGCAGGTTCGTGCCGCAGCTGAACTCGAACGAGGTGGCCGACCGCGTGGTGTTCGCTATCCGCACCAACGAGCACATGGCCGTCATGCCGGGCTACTTCCGGCTGCTGCTGCCTTTCAAATGGTAATGCGATTCAACGCGCCCGTTTTTTACAACTTTCCTTCTAGATCGCAACGAAGCTATCGGGTGAACGAACAAGTTTTTTTCATGATTTGACGTTTGGGTTTTTTTTGGCGGGAATTTTTTTTTCTACGTTAAATTTATGTTTATTTATTATTGTTCACTATTACACTTATGTGCTTTAATTTTTTTTCTTCTTTATGCACTTAAATTTCAGATTTGCACAACGTTATTTAATAATTACAATAAGACGCGATAGTTCATATCTAATAAAATAAAAATTCTAGTTCATACTAATGCATTAGATTCGTTCAAAGTACGATGAAGATTGTTTGTGCGAATTGATTACTACTAAATATTATATAATTATGTAGGTTATTATAAAAATCTTGACTTTAATTTTTTCATATGAATGGATGTGTGTGTGATCGTGACTTGTAGGCTTTTATAGAGGAAAAAGCGGGCTTGCCAAAAAAAAAAGACACATTGTTAATTTGTTTTCGCCATAATCGGTTTTTTGATATTTAAAAAGCAGCTTAAGTCAATATCCGTCCCAAAAATGATGCTTTCATAAGAATTTCAATCCGTCAGTGTCAATTCGTCGTTACAATAAAGAAAATAAAAAACACTATCATTTACCTTAGGATTTTTATGTAAGGATAAATAATGAAAGACACAAAAGTATTATTTCGGAGTTTCTGTAAGGAAAGGTGGTTTTATTTTTGTGCTGTATTCTCACGCTATCAGCGCAATAGGAGTAGTAAAACCGATACATTCAGTTTTAAACGAAATATAAGGTTTTTTTTTTCTATAATTTATAACAAATCTTTAAATGGAAATAAATATTAATAGACTTCCTATTTTCACAGTAGGCTGTGCAGTAAATTAAACAAACAACATAAAAAGATAATAAGTTATGTGGAAAGCTATTTCATTACTAAGACTTATTTTATTTCACACGTAAGACACAAAATTACTTCCGATATGGAATTTAGCTTACAATTTTTTTACTAAATAATCTGCAATTTGCATAATATGTAGATTTTATATTAGATATCTTTTTGTCTTGCTTAGGTTTTAATACTTAAAGAAAAAAAACCATTCTCGAACATTCTATGAGCGTCAATTTTGAATATGTGATAATCATAAATCGTTTTTGCAATTTAAACATTATTCTTTAAAAATGTGACGTCTTTAAAAAAAAACGTAACGTCAAGGTCGGACGAAATAGTTTTTTTCTCGTCTCTTTCGTTGTCGAGTAACGTTTTACTGGTTCTAAATGTTAACAAGTTTTTTTTTTCGCCCATGTACTCGTATGTATTTAAAATTTGAATCTAATACTGCCTGACTCCTAAATTTAACAATATTATATCTCTTATTATTTTTACACGGATTGTATTCTAATATTTAAATTAAAGTGAGCTAAAATAAACTCCCTCCGAGTAGTTTTGTTTTCATGACGTTTCTGTATTTTTAGTGAGTGTGTTTAAATTACGGCTAATTGTGGATTATGAATTACGTCAGGGTAGCAATGTGGCGCAAACGTCTCGCAACATTACCGACGTATATGGAGAAAACACTACATATAAGCACTCGACCCGTTGTTGCTTCGAACGCATTCGTCTTGAAATTTGAACCTAAAAAATGACCCAACATATATGAACTTACCTCGTGGTTACGCCGAAACTAAAGTCAACAACGAGGGATTACCTCTTATTACAGGTGCCACACAAACTGAATAATCGGTCGACGAAAGGTGTGCCTTACGTTGCTTAACAGATAAAGTAACGAAGGGGCTTTGAGCCGTATTGTCAGTTGCGATGAAAAAAGGACTCTTTTTGACAATCATAAAAAACATGACAATCGTAAACCCATCATATTGGTCTCGAAAAGTGATCGGCAACCTTTTCATCCAAAAGAGCTAAATATAGGTACATAATACACAATTGGAATTCATTCAAAGAGACACTTTTTTTCACATGTGCTTTGCTTAATAAGGGATATTATTATATTATATAAATATAACTAGTAAAATACTATTTTGTGCGTGAACTAAACATTTCGCGGAAGAGCCGTAGTCGAGGAGTCAGAGCCAAATGTGGCCGACCACTGGTCTAGAACGTAAACTTACTCTTAAAAAGTGATGGTCACTTTCTGGCGAACTAGTGCCGATACAATTCATCACACTTTACTAGTTAGCACGAGCATGACGTGCACTGTAAAGAACTGGACACATTTATTCAGAAACTTGCAAAATTTGGTTTAGCTTTTTTTAATCACTCGTCCTTGCTGCTTTTGTATAACAACGCGAGACTTTACGTTGCACAAGTCTTCATGCTAAAAGAGCTAGGGATAGAAGATCTGCATCATCCATTTTTGTTGCCTTCTATTCTCTCCCGCCTGGCTTCTTTAAGAATAGCATCGAAAAATAATCAGTGCGCTAGGAGAAATTCATTGATGCTACATACTTTGATTAATAGGCATAAAAAGCAGTGGCGGTACTACCATTTTACGGTGGTAAAGCCACGCAGCTGTTCCCGCTGCTGAATGGGCCGGCTCGAACCGGATAAGTACCACGACCCCACAGGAAATCAGCGTAGTGGAAGTGTTTTTGCTTCCGTATTTCGTTCGGTGATTGAGGTGGCCGATGGCCCAACCCCTTCCTTCCCCTCCCATCCTACCCTCCGCCTCTAATCCCTCTCCCATTCTCATTCCTCATCCCTCCCTCTTTGAAAAATTCCCCCCTTAAAGGCTGGCAACGCATTTGCAAGTTCTGTTGCAAGTGTCCATGGGCGGCGGTAATCGCTTATCATCAGGTGACCCGCTTTCTCGTTTGTCAGCCTACTCCATAAAAAAAAATTATACAAGCTCAAAAGCCCGGCTTGCTCTACTAAGGAGTAAAATTTATAAATCTTAATTAGCACATAATTCCTGAATAAATTATTTTTAAATTTGAGCGTTGCGGGAATTATGTGCTTTTGGGCATGTATGGCGACCACCACTGATAAAAAGAAATTGTAAGACAACTAAAAAACAAATAGGCAATTTCATAGGTAAAGACCCGATTATTTATCATGTAACAGTTATTACGAATCATGATGCATTTAGTTTATAACTTATAGGGCCGACCACATTATATCTCCATTAAATTGGTCGAATAGTAAGTCACAATAACGAGTCACGCTTTTACGCATTTGTGTTAAAAGAGCAATTTCATAGGTAAAGACCTAATTATTTATCATGTCACTGTTATTACGAATCAAGTATTAGTATTTAGTTAGAACTTAAAGGGCCAACCTCATTATACCTTCATTAAATTGGTCGAATAGTAGGTCACAATAATGAGTCACGCTTTTACACTTTTGTGTTAAAAGGGCAATTTCATAGATAAAGTCCTAATTATTTATCAAGTCACTGTTATTACGAATCATGATACATTCAGTTACACCTTATAGGATCGACCTCATTTTACCTCTATTAAATATGTCGAATATCGAGTCACGCTTTTACAAGAATATTTATTGGTGTTCATTTTCAATTAGTTTCTTTTTTTTATTTCATGCTTTGAAATCAATATTTCCTAAAAAGACGTATTGTTATAAAAATAAAGGTATTTTTATCATAGCTGATTAATGGTAGGATAATATAAAATAGTCATTACGAATTATAAAAAGTGTATTTTCCGGTTTGGTATGAAATAATTAAAATTATGTTTGTATACGTTGTATGTTTTATATGTGTATAAAAATACTAGAAGTAATACTGAAAGTAAATAGAGTCTAGACAAAGATAAAAAAAAATATTTTTGCGCCGAACATGTTTCGTTTAAAACCTAATTATTAACCAACTTATGGACCTACCTTGTAAAAATGTTATTATGTATATTTATTTTTCACAGCTCCTGTGGTCATTACGGTCCAATTTACTATGTACTGTGAAATATTAGGTCATTCAGTATACTGTGAAGTCTGGTTAGGGTAAGGTTAGGTTAGGTCTTGTATAATAAGGATAAATGCGCCGGAACCCTTGCTCTCAAGGGGGTAATTTGGCGGTGGAGGAGATAACGCGTGCTATCATGCTGCAAGTTGGCGGCATGCTTAGCGCGCGGCTTGAAGGGCTCGAAGATCGTCTCTTGCCTGCCAAGCGGCTCCTTCCTCCGTTGGCAGCAAAAAAGTCTCTAAAGAAAAAGATAAGGACACTCCGGAAATACCTTCTAAGGCGAGTTCAAAGAGGAAGGAGCCTCTTTCGTCGACACCGGGGAGTTCGGGAAGAACGAAGGTGGACCCGCGTCCTTTTGCCGAACAAACTTCCGAAATAGAAGTGCGGCGCAAACACCTAAGTGAGCGCAATAAACAAGAATCTCGTCCTTTATCACCGGACCCAGAGTCCACGGACGAGAGTTGGTCGACGGTGGTAAGACGGAAAAATGAGATATCGGCGCAAAAAAAGGAGGAAAAATGAGATGTAACGGTTGCTCCATCCAAGGCAAAAGGTCAGCGATCTCCCAAGGTAAAGCTGCGCCCTCCTCGATCTTCGGCCGTAATAATAACATACGGCCGGAGGCAGTGGAAAAAGGTGTGACGTATGCTAAAGTTCTTGCGGAGGCCCGGCAAAAGGTTAGCTTAGCCGACTGTGGCATCAATGGTTTGCGATACCGGAAGGCGGCCACTGGAGCCCGCATGCTCGAGGTCCCTGGAACAGCAAGCGGTGACAAAGCCGACTCTCTGGACCAAAAGCTGAGAGCAGCTCTAGATGAGGAGGTGGCTACAGTGTCCATGCCAACAAAGTGCGCAGAAATGCGCGTCTTAGGCCTAGATGACTCGGTTACTGCCCATGACCTAGTCTTTGTGATTGCAAATCGCGGAGGTTGCCCTGTGGAGTTTATCAGGGTTGGAGAAATCCGGCATGATTTCCAGGGCGTTGGAACCGCCTGGGTGAAGTGCCCTGTTGCGGCTGCCCGGAGACTTGAAGAGGGGGGCCGTCTTTTGGTCGGATGGGTGGCGGCACAAGTCAGGCTCCTACAGCCCAGACCGCTACAGTGC